>PVJS01021073.1:0-31890 GCA_004027185.1 Glis glis
GGGTGTGGTGGCGCACGCTTGTAATCCCAGTACTTGGGAGGCTGAGATCGGAGGATCCACGTTCACGGCCAGCCTCAGCTACTTAGTGAGGCCCTCTGCAACTTCGTGAGACCTGGTTTCAAAATAAAGGATAAAAAATAGGGCTGGGGGTGTAGCTCGGAGGTAGAATGCCCCTGGGGTCAATCCCTGGTACCGCAAAAAAAAAAAAAAAAAAAAAAAAAAAAAATTGAAAGGGCTGGGGATGTTGCTCAGTAGTAAAGTGCCTCTGGGTTCAATCCTTAGTACAATAAATAAATAAATAAATAAATAAAATTGCTGTTTTTTAAACTTCTGTTGTGTATAGTCAGTTTGGTTATCACTTGATAATAAAAATTATTTTTATAAGGCACAAAATGTAGTTACCTAAGTTAAATGCACAATTTTGATTCAGATTTCTAATAAAGACTTGTCCAAGATAGCCTTTTCTGGTCACCTACTCATTCAATTTTGCAACATTTTTTGAGCATCTATGTATTATTTAGGGTTTCATTCTGCTGGAATTAAAAATGACATCTAAATGAATAAACAGAAGTTTTATATTTTCACGTAACAACCCCGTGTTTCTGCTTCTTAATCCTTAAGAACTAGGTTCTCTGCCCTTCTCTGCCATTCCTCCTGTCCTGCTTGTACTCTGTGTACCATCAGGATGGCTGCGGCACCTCTGGGCATCCTGGCTGCCTTCTAGGGAGGGAGGAAGGTCTCAGGGCACAAAGCAGGGTCAGCCACCAGTTCTCTTTTTTTGTGTGTGGTACTGGGGATTGAACCCAGAGGCATTCTACCTTTGAGCTACACCTCCAGCCGATTTTATTTATTTGGAAACAGGGTCTCTCTAGGTTGATAAGAGTCTCACTGCTTGCTGAGGCTGTCCTCGAACCTGCGATCCTCCTGTCTCAGCCTCCCAAGTACTGGGATTACAGGTGTGCTCCATCAAGCAAGTCAGGGCTTTCATTCCAGGAACACCTTCTAGCATTTCTCACATCTCTTTGACCAGAACTTTGTGTGGTCACTTGGCTGCTAGGGATGCTGACTGTTTCAAAATACAAAAGACTGGGGTATAGCTCAGCGTCTCACTAAGTTACTGAGGGTCTCACTAAGTTGCTGGGGCTGGCCTCAAACTTGGATTCTTCCTGTCTCAGCCTCCCAAGTAATGGGATTACAGGCATGTGTCACCACACCCAGTGAAATTTATGTAATTGAGTCAGGCAGTGTCATTTGTAGACGTGGCAGTGAATGGACACAGATTTATCTTTTGTTCTGTCCAGGAGATGTGATAGTTGGCTGCTTGTATGGCTCCCAGGGTTCTTGTAGGGATTAATTACAGTAGTAGAAATGGGAATCTTATATGAAGGTAAGTTTGTTGGTAATGTTACTAAATTTCCTGAATCCACTGCTCTGGGCAGTCTCACAAATAGTGAAAGACCTGGAAGAAGGAGAACAAAAACCTCAGTGTGTGTGTGTGTGTCTGTGTGTTACTGGGGATTGAACCCAGGGCGATTCTACCTCTGAGCTATACCTCCAGCCCTTTTTATTTTTTGTTGTTTTTGAAACAGGGTCTCACTAGGTTGCTGAGAGTCCTGCTACATTGCTGAGGCTGTCCTTGAACCTGGGATCCTCCTGCCTCAGCCTCCCAAGTAGTGGAATTATAGGCATGTGCCACCACACCCAGCTTTCAGTGGGAGTATTTTAAACTCAGAATATTAAGTGGCTGACAGGAAATTATAATTATTAACCATAGATTAATCTCCTTAATCTGTGTATATAGAATTTCATGATTATAGAATCTTATATTCTTTACAAATATATTGATGAAACTTTCCAAGTGCAGGCAAGTATCATTGTAAGATTATGGTATAGTTCGATTTATTTTAGACTTCCATATATATTTGTAGATTTCACAGCACTAAGCATTAACATTTTCTGTTTACCTCTCAATTTTTTACTTTTGAAAATAATAGTTTTAAACTTAATGATACAAGCTATAAGAATGAATTATATTTTGAACAGTGTTAGGTATTTTTTTTTTTTGCGGTACTGGGGTTTGAATCAGGGACATTCTACCTCTGAGCTACACCCCCAGCCCTATTTTTTTTTATTTTGAAACAGGGTCTCGCTAGGTTGATGAGAGTCTCACTCCTTGCTGAGGCTGTCCTCAAACTTGCAAGGTGTTAGGTTTAAAAAGGAATAAAAATAGCTTTTAGAAATAATTACTTATTTCAGGGACCATCATTAATGCTATTTGAGTAGAAAAGATTGTCATGGGAAATAATTGGAAAATAAGTGATTAAAATGTGTAACATGAAATATATGTATCATAAGCTGGGTGTGGTGGCACACACCTGTAATCCTAGTACTTGGGAGGCTGAGACAGGAGGATTGCAGGTTCGAGACCAGCCTTGGAAACTTAGTGAGACTCTCGGCAACCTAGCAAGACCATGTTTCAAGATTAAAAATAAAAAAGGGCTGGGAGTGTAGTCTGGAGGTAGAACACCCCTGGGTTCAGTTCCCAGTACCACCCCCCCAAAATGTGTCATAATGTTGAAACATTAGGTTGATTCATATGAAATTATTTTGTCATAGAAACAATTGAATATTGGTAATATAATTTGGGCCATCCTAGTGTTTTGTGGGCTGGAAAGGTCAGAATGGTTTTCAGAATAGGTATGTCTTGAATGGGCCCTTAAGAATACTTTATGACATAATTTTTTAAAGGAAGCAAGAAAGAGGGAAGGCAGTTGTACAGAATAACAAACTTAACTTCATTTTGAGAAATGAGAAATTCTGTGATTCCTGGGATGTGGACACAGTTTTTTTTTTTAAATTTTGGTTTTGAAGAGACAAGGGAATCAGAATGAGTTGGAAATTTGTTTATCCAACCTTTACTTTAGAATTCAAATTGGATCCTTAAACAGATTTGATTGTTGGTGCTTAATAATTAGAAAATATTTTGGACTCATTTTTGTGTGAAGTTCTTTGGGTGGGCTGTGTTGAAAATTTATATTTGTTTCTAATGATATTTTATATTCATAATTATAACACATATTAAGCATTTTGTATTTTCACATATATAATATATCTAGCTTATAATTTTCTTTACCAATGTAAAGCAAACTTACTTTACTATCTTAACCTTTTCATTTATTTATTTATTTTTTTGCGGTACTGGGGATTGAACCCAGGGGCATTCTACCTCCGAGCTCTACCCCTTTTGAAACTTAAAATTCCAGTAGAGATAAGTATTCCTATGTAAGATATTTTGATCTGAAAGTCAGCATGGCAGGTCCAAAAAACATCTGGACTTTTTACAATATCTGTGGTATTAAACTTTGCATAAGACTTGCTTAGGGCTTTTTGTGTTCTAGAGCTGAGTAATTACCATCATTGGTAATTACTAGAAAAGTCTCAGTATGATGGATGAATATTCTACCCATCCTTCCTTTTAATGTTTTACTTTTGGACTCTCCTATAAAGTGTGTGTTGGAATCAGGCATGGTGGCACACGCCTGCAATCCCAGTACTTGGGAGGCTGAGACAGGAGGATCACAGGTTCATGTCCAGTCTCTGCAATTTAGTGAGACCCTCCACAACTTAGTGAAACCCTGTTTCAAACTAAAAATAAAATAAAAAGAAGGACTGGGTGTAGCTCAGAGGTAGAACGCCCCCATTCAATCCCCAGTACCATACACACACACACACAAAAAAAAGTGTGTTGGTCCTTTTCATATTGTCTGCCACATTTCTCAGCCTCTCTCAGATGTTCTGTCTTCTGTCTCTTTCTGCTACCTTCTGAGAATTTCTTCAGTTCTGTCTTTTAGTTCTCAAATTCTTTTTTAAATATACATTTATTAGTGCATTATAGTCTCACATCATAGTGTAAATCATGTAGGTAGTGACATACACGCACACAGCACTTGCTCACATTCTTTTTTTTTTCTTGATACTGGGCTTTGAACCCAGGGCCTCGCATGTGCTAGTCAAGTGCTCTACTACTGAGCTACATCCCACCCCCCTTTTATTACTTTGAGACAGGGTTTTGCTGAGTTGCCAGGCTGGCCTCCAACTTGTGATCTCGCAGGCTAGAAGTCAGCATCAATGTGTTGGCAGGTTGGTTCTTCCTGGGAATTGTGAGAAAGTGTTCTAGGCCTCTTTTCTAACTTCTGCAGGTTTTCTGACCATTTTTGGCATTTCTTGGCTTGTGGAAGCATCACTCTGAGCTCTGTCTTCATCTTCACCTGGCATTCTCCCTGTGTCATGTCTGTGTGCAAATTTTCCCTTTTTATAAGGTCACGAGTCTTACTGGAGTAGGTCCCACCTTAATGCTGTCATCTGAGTAATTCTATTTGCAACAACCTTGTTTCCAAATAAGGTCACATTTTGAGGGACTGGAGGTTAGAACCTCAACATGCGAATTTTCAGGGTATGCAATGTAATCTATAATGGGGCATGTGGCAAGGTAGTATTGTGGAGCAGTTTTTAAGCTATTCGGTAACGATATAGTCAGGGAGTAGCCTCATTGATTTGTTTCTAAACCTATCAGGACACACACCGGCTCTCAAAAGTTGGTTAGGATCGACATTGTTGTGAGTAAACATCTGCTCTAGTGTGAGTGGTGGGGATGTACATATGCCACTTAAAGTAGTTACAGATAAATTCTTTTAGTTTCGGAGAAAATGCAACTACTAACCATGTATATGCGCCAGGGTGTGGGTTCCAGTTGATATAAGAGAGAGGCCCACAGTAGCAGTGGTGTCAGCACAGTAGAAGCGTGTCTGCCGGTCAGGTGAGAGTCTGGGCCCTGGGCTCCTGCAGCAGTTCTGCAGTTGTCAGGACCCATGACAATGTCTTCAACAGAGGACTGGCTGCTTAGGGAGGTGGCTGCTCTTGTCTTGCTCCTGTTTCTGCATCTAGTGAAGTAGGATCATTGGAAAGAAAGGTCGTGTTGCTTCCTTTTAAGAGTAATACCCTGCCGGGCGTGGTGGCGCACGCTTGTAATCCCAGGACGTGGGAGACTGAGACTGGAGGATCCAGGTTCACAGCCAGCCTCAGCTACTTAGTGAGGTCCTCCGCAACTTGGTGAGACCCTGTTTCAAAATAAAGAATAAAACATAGGGCTGGGGGTGTAGGGCGTAGCTCAAAGGTAGAATGCCCCTGGGTTCAATCCCCAGTACCGCCAAAAAAAAAAAAAAAAAAGAGTAATACCCGAAAGTTGTACTTGGTTACATGACTGGAGACTTCAGGAACAGCTGGGAAGTGAGATTATCTTCCTGTGCCAAACTTGAAACTCTTTCTTATTATAAAGAAGAAAATATAAATTGGTAGGCAGTGTAGTCTGTGCCACAGCTTTGTAACTTTTCCACAGCGTCTTCCTATTATGTTGCTAGTGACTATAAACATGCCACAAGGTCACAGTCACATAAGAATGGATTCTTGGGGAAAATTGGATACCTTGAAATTAGCACTTTAAAAACCCAAGCACATTTTTGAAGAGTGCAGGGTAAATAAAAGAAACTTTCTCTGTTCTTCGTTAATTTTACAAATAAACAGGCAAGTTTAGACAAAAAAAAAATTTAGATACTTTTAGATGGGTCACAGGAATAGAGACAGCGTTGATGGTACCCTGTCTAGTGTTTGTCATACTCCACTCCTGCCTCATCACTAAGGAAGCAGGTTAACAGCTTCCCGGCGAGCTGTCCAGGAAAGCCTCACTTTGCTTTGGAGTGTTAGGATGTTCTGTGAATCCCAGTCTTTGCAGTTTCATCAATCTTCTGAGGAGAAGATATTTATTTTTTTGGTCTCCACATGTTTCTTGGTTTTCTGAAAATGCAAGTGACTTAGGTTACTGACTAATTTTAGCATAAGGCATTTATTAATATAAACATTGAAAAGAACAATCATCATGTCTGATTAAAGTCCTGATACAAAACTTGTAAAGGTATGTTTGTATTCTTTTAATAAGACAGCTTAAACTTTCTATAATCTTGCGCATTAAACTATAACCTATGGAAAGCATGTTATGCCACCCTGAAGGTTGCTATAAAAATTGTTTATGAAGTTCAGGCCAAGACTAAAATATGTTGAAATGGAGAGTTTTGAAAAATGTTCTATATGGCAGAGGAGACCAAATCATGCTAAAATGCAGAAAAAGACTATACATCAGTTTCCAGGCTACATTATTCAAAAAAATACAACCATAAAAAAGGTAATAAGATTACATTTTCACATTTCATGGCTAGTAAAGTGCATTAGGCTGCTCAGATATTCATAACTTACCGTGACACTCGGGAAGATTACATTCCGTAGTACAGAGCCATTACTACAGCTCAGATAATAACTAGCCACTACCTGCTTCCGGATTATGATCGCTGTCATCGGAAACAAATTTGTGTTTTGAAGGTTGATCAGCTTCAAATAACTATTAGAAAGGGTTAACATGACATACTGTAGACCCTCTGCATGCTTTTTAGGTTTAATAGATATGCATACATACAGTATATCAAATATATCATATATTTGTATGTACAAATTTCTGCTATCAATTTTCTTCTTTGAAAGGCATATTTTATAACATTTAATGCAATGGAAGAATATTTAAAACACCTGTCTGGATATTGCTCTCACACTATAAACTCAATTTAAAAGCTGGTGAAATATTTGGGGCTTTTTTGGAAATTACTTTAAAAATTAATTCTGTAGCTTCTTGGAAGGGTGGTTACTGATGGTAATATACACAGATCAAAATGAAAGATTGATGTGAGTAATGTCAAGGTGAAGGTAAGGTCTCTTAAGTTAGTTGCCACAAGGTTTTTGACTCATTTATGTCTACACAGAGGACACATGACTGTTGGAAGAAAATTTCACACCATTGGAACTCTCTCCATACTGTGTTTTCTTGGCAGTAAATTTGTTTCAAATATGTTAGTTTGTTTGTCTTATGTTAAATAAAATCCAAGAGTTGTCTGTGTGTGTGTTTTAAGAAGTGTCTTATTGTATTCTGTGGGCTTACTTTCTGCCTTCTAGAAAATACGACTGAAGAGTTTGTCTTCTTCACTATTGCATTTAAATGGTTTTCATAAAACATTTTCTATTTCAGCTTTCCTTTCACCAAATAATTATTTTAGGATTATGTACTATTGTATAGAGTTCTTAGCTTTCTGTGGTCTTAGAGATTTCTTGCTTGGCTACTTTCTGAATCTTTGCAGATCTTTCCCACCTGAAGTTTTTCTTGTGCCTGAGCAGCGTGTCACTCCTGGATTTTGCATTCTGTCTTCTCTGTGTGTTGGTGGTTCTCTCAAATGATCTCCCAGAGGATATTGGTGTTCTTAGACCTGCACCAGACCTTTCTACTGCTAAAATTGATTAGAAATTATCTTTACCACATTTGCAGGCTAGAATGAATTTTCTCTTTTGAGTTTTCCCATTACATTTTCTTAATTTTTGGCAATGTCTATTGAGTATTTCTGCCCACATTTAATAAAACATTGTTTTGACGTAGCACGATTATGTTTAGTTAGTATTACTATATTGCTTTCTGGAACTATTTCACCAGGAGTGTATAAAGTTCCTGTTTCATTTCATTCTCACCTACTTTGAGCATTAATAAATTGAAAAATAGCTAAATTGTGTTTACCATTTTTTTTCATTTGCATTTGTCATTTGGCTTTCTTTTGTGAATCAACTATTTGTGTCTTCTCAAAACTTTTCACCAAGTTGACGGGACCTTATTTTTCCCTTTTACTGCTTTTTATTTCTGGAATCTGTTATGATTATTTTTAGTCCTCAAGAATTTCCATTTTGTGACATCAAATTTAATATTTGATTTTTAAATTAAATTTATTCTTAAACTGATAAGACATAAAAATATGTATAAGTTTTAAACATAAAAACATACAGAAATTGTGTATATTTATGAAGTACCTGTTACTGTTTGATACATGAAGACATTGTGCAATGTTTACATCAGGGTAAATGTATCTACCTCTTTAAACATTTACCTTTTCTTTATGGTGAAACATTCAAAATTATGTCTTCTATATTTTAAAAAATATATAGTACATTATTGTTATGTATTTTCACCCTACTGTGCAATAGCACACCAGAACTTCTTCCTGCTATCTAACTGTAAATTAGGACCCATTGACCAACCTTTCCCTAACCCTTCTTCCCTGCTACTTTCCCCAGACTCTGGTAACCACCTTTGTACTCTCAACTTCTAAGGGATAAACATTCTAAGATCCAACTTATGAGTGAGATCATGTGTACTTATCTTTTTATGTCAGGCTTATTTGACTTAACATAATGTCGTCTAATTCCATCCATATTGTCACAAATGACAGGATTTCATCCTTTTTATGGCTGAATAGTATTCCATTGTGTATATATACCAAATTTCTTTATTCATCTGTTGATAGACACTTAGGTTGTTTCTGTTCCTTGGATTTTGTGAATAGTGAATAAACATGGAATAAACATGTGAATAAACATGGGACTGCTGATGTCTCTTTGACATATTGATTCCATTTCCTATGGATACATTTCCAGGAGTGGGATGGCTGGAACATACGGTAGTTTCATTTTCCATTTTTTTTTTTTTTGCGGTACTGGGGATTGAACTCAGAGGCATTCTACCTCCAAGCTACACCCACAGTCCTATTTTTTATTCTTTATTTTGAAACACAGTCTTACTAAGTTGTGTAGGGCCTCACTAAGTTGCTGAGGCTGGCTTTGAACCTGTGATCCTCCTGTCTCAGCCTCCCAAGTACTGGGATTACAAGTGTGCGCCACCACACCCGGATTCCATTTTCCATTTCTTTTTTCTTTTTTTTTTTATTGGTGCCTTGTAATCACACATCTTGACGGTTTAGGAGCTGAGACACCTCCTTGTGACTCTGCTTTGCATTTCCCTGATGACTAGTGATGTCATTTTTTCATAAACATGTTGACCATCTTTAGCTTTTTGGCTATTGAGTTTTTTGAGTTTCTTATATATTTTGGAGATTAATCCCTTGTCAGATGTAAACTTTGCAAATATTTTCCCCCATTCTGTGAGTTGTGTCTTCACTCTGTTGGTTGTTTCCTTTGCTGTTTAACTTTTGCATATTTTAACTTATCTGGAATTTATTTGGGCAAATACTGTGAGGTAAGAATTCAACCCCATTTTGTGTGTGCATGTGTGTGCGTACATGTGTGTGTTTCTGGGGATTGTTCCCAGGGTGCCGGAGCCCGCCGGCAAAGTCGATCGGTCCCTGAAACGGGGAGTGAGGATTAAGAAAAAACAAGAAGAAAGACAAGAGACAAGAAGAAAAACTAGAGATAGCTTCGGGAGGACTGCAGTCAATACCGCAGCCTTTTTGGGAGGGCTGGCAGGCATCCACACCGCAGCAGCCATGACTTTATTCAGCCCAGTACTTAAATACCTTTTTTCGAGCATCAGATCTTTACAAAAATGATCCTAACTAGTGGATCAACAATCATGATAACAATCAGAAGATAATCCTTACAAGGGATCAACAATCATGATAACAATCAGAAGATAATCCTTACAAGGGATCAACCACCCTTTCTCCTCCCTAGATTTAGAAACTCCCTCTTCTGAGAACTTCCCTCTATAATATCAGCAAATCCTGATCGGCTCATTTGGTAGAGCTTTTACCTTCTTAGGCCGTTTATGCAACTTAGAGTCTTAAGATAGGGAAATGGTCCCCGACACCAGGGGTGTTATACCTCTGATCTATACCCACAGCCCCTCCTTTCTTTGGTACTAGGAATTGAACCTGTGGAATTCCACTTCGAGCTATACCCTCAGCCCTATTTTCTGTTTTTTATTTTGAGACAGGCTCTCACTATATGCTATGGGTCTCACTAAGCTAAGTTACTAAGTTACCCAGCCTTTTAATATTATTATCCTTTGTGGTTATTGTGTTCATTACTTTGTCCCAAATTTCCTTTTCAAAAATTTTAAGAAGTTATTTGTAAGCCGGGCGTGGTGGCACACCCTTGTAATCCCAGTACTTGGGAGGCTGAGACAGGAGGATCGCAGGTTCACAGCCAGCCTCAGCTACTTAGTGAGGCCCTCCGCAACTTAGTGAGACCCTGTTTCAAAATAAAGAATAAAAAATAGGACTGGGAATGTAGCTCAGAGGTAGAATGCCCTTGGGTTCAATCCCTGGTAACTGAAAAAAAAGAAGTTATTTGTATTTATATGATGATATGAATTGCAAATGATTTTTCCTAGTGTACAGTTTATTTTTTGATTTTATTATTTTTGCCTATAGAATTTTAATTTATGTAGTTAAATTTTGCAGTAAGAAGTCCAGAAGTCTTAAAAAAAACTTACTTAGAAAAACTTTTTTTTTATGGTGCTGGGGATTGAGGCCAGGGGCATTCTAACTCCGAGCTACATCCCCAGCCCTATTTTATTTTTTATTTGGGAATAGGGCCTCCATAAGTTGTTGAGAGGCTTGGTAAGTTGCTAAGGCTGGCCTCAAACCTTTGATCCTTCTGTCTCAGTCTCCCAAATACTAGGATTACAGGTGTGCGCCACCATGTTCAGCTTAGAAAAACTTTTACCACTTGAGGTTATAAAATATTTTTTTCCATAATTTCATTCAGTGGTTTTATGACTTCAGTTTTACACTTAGATCTTTGATCCATTTGGAAGTTTATCAAGGTATGAAGGATCAATCTGTTGTTTTTTTTTTAGTAGCCTCTGTCTACTTCTAAACTCTTAATGAAATTCATTTGTCTTTAGATGTCACTTTTATCATATACTATAAATGTACATCATAAAACATAATTATAAACTATAATAATTAAAATAAATGAAATAGATAAGTATAAAACATAATAATTATAATAACCACCACTATCAATAGTGCCAGCCAGGCATTGCTAGAAGCACCTATTCACATAAATCTCTTCTTTATCATTTTATGAAACAGGCACCCTCATTAAAAAAAAAATTATCCAGAAGAAACCTTGAGGGATAAGGAAGTGAATTAACTTGTTCAAAGTCATGCAGCTAGTAAGTGGCAAAGCCAAAATTAGGGGTGTGTGTGTGTGTGTGTGTGTGTGTGTGTGTATTGGTGGTACTGGGGATTGAACCCAGGGCCTAGTACATGCTAGGTAAGTACAGAATCTTGCTGAGTTGGTGAAGGTTTTGCTAAGTTGCTGAGACTGGCTTTGAACCTGTGATCTTCTTGTCTCAGCCTCCCAAGTACTGGGATTACAAATGTGCGTCACCATGCCTGGCTAAATATGAGTTCTGTATCTCAAGAATGATATTAAAGGCCAGGCGTGGTGGCGCACGCTTGTAATCCCAGTATTTGGGAGCCTGAGACCGGAGGATCTGGCCTCAGCTACTTAGTGAGGCCCTCCGCAACTTCATGAGACCCGGTTTCAAAATAAAGTATAAAAAATAGGGCTGAGGGTGTAGCTCGGAGGTAAAACACCCCTGGGTTCAATCCCCCGTACCGCAAAAAAAAAAAAAAAAAAGAATGATACTAAATGATAGTGATGTTAGTACATCCTAGGCTTCTTCCTGACTTTCATGAGAATCATTCCAATTTTGCTCTTTGAGCATGATGCTTGGCATTCAAGTGTGAAATATTTTAATTAAAGTCTTTCTAATTAATAAATGTAGAAAGTGTGATGGAAATATAAATACATCGTTTAGCAGATTCCTCAGTAATAACAGCCACAGGCAGGACCCATCACTGGATGCTTCAGGGTATGATGAGAAACATGATATTTGTGTAGTCTTGACACAGTCTTCACAAGGTACTTAATAGTTTCAAGATGAAAAATAGTAACTTTAAAATGGAGAATTCTGACATATACCATCTTAAGTAAGTGATTAAAATTAACTTATCTGTAGTTAGGTATATTGACATCAGATACCATCTGAAATGATACACTGAGAAGAACATATATTTCTTCTGTTTTGTTGTTGTTTGCTAACAAGGAATATAGCCGGGCATAGTGGCATATGCCTGTAATCCCAGTACTTGGGAGGGAGGCTGAGACAGGAGGATTGCAGGTTTGTGGTCAGCCTCAGCAACTTAGTGAGACCCTGTTTGAAAATAAAACACAAAATAGGGCTCGGGGTATAGTTCAGAAGTAGAATGCCCCTGGGTTCATTCCCCAGCAACCCCCTCCCATACAAGTAATATGAAAAAAATGTTCAGTTTAGGAGACATTCTATAAAATAACTGGCAAGTATTCTTGAAAAGTGTCAAAGTCAGCCAGGTGTGGTTATGCATACCTGTAATCCTGGTACTTGGGAGGCTGAGACAGAAGGATTGCAGGTTTGAAGCCAGCCTCAGCAACCTAGTGAGACCCTGTTTCAAAATAAAAAATAAAAAAGACTGGGGGTGTATCTCAGGTAGAATGCCCCTGGGTTCAATCTCCAGTACAAAAAAAAAGTGTGAAAGTCATGAAAGTTGAAGGAAGCCTGTGTGACTGTCATTACTTGGAAGAGTCTAAGGGGATGCTGGACTACATTCTGGGTTAGAAAAGGTACAGTAGGTGTGACAAGTGGCCAAATTTGGGGAAGATCTGTAGATTGGCTAACAGCATTGCAAATGTTAATTTCCTGTTTTTTTTTTTTTTGCGGTCCTAGGGATTGAACCCAGGGGTGCTCCACCTCCGAGCTACACCCTCAGCCTTTATTATTTTTTGCCTTGAAACAGGGTCTTGCCAGGTGGCTGAGAGTCTCACAACATTGCTGAGGTTGTCCTCGAATCTGTGATCCCTCTGTCTCAGGCTCTCAAGTACTGGGATTACAGGTGTGTGCCATCATGCCTGGCTCCTGTTCTTTTTAATTGTACTGTGATTATGTAACATATTACATATATATTAGAGGAAGCTGAGTGAAGTGTATATAGGAACTCTGTACTGTTTTTGCAAGAATTTTGAACGTTTGAAATTGTTTCCGAATAAAAAGTTAAATACAAAGCAAGCCAACAATAGTACAAAACAAACACAAGGTCTGTATTGGTCAGAGTTCTTATTTGAACTATTTTTTTTTTGTTTGTTTTGTTTTGTTTCACTATGGATGGAACCCAGGATCATTCTACTTCTGAGCTATACCCCCAGTCCTGTTTTATTTTTTATTTTGAAACAGGGCCTTAGTAAGTTGCTGAGGCTGGCCGTGAACCTGCAATCCTCCTGTCTCAACCTCCCAAGTACTCGGATTACAAGTGTGTGCCACCACACCCAGCTCTGAACTATGTATTTTTAAAATTTAGATGCTTACAGGGTTTCTAAGAGGAGTAGGGAGCCACGCATAGCCATGCATAGCCAGGAGCATGAACTAGGAGAATCGACCCACTCCCACAGTGGGTCTGCTTCAACAGATACCCGCTGTCACATGCTGCTTGGTAATGACGATACAAAGAATTGTGTAGGAACATCTCTGCCAGAGCTTCCGGGAAGAGTCCGATGTCTTTACTGCTGTGCTTGGCGGGAGTTCTTGTCTCCCTGCGTGCCCACACTGATCCTCATGTTGCACACTTCCATTTTCTCATTCTCACACCAGTCCGTACTTGTCAGAGCCTGGGACATATGTCGATCCCCAGTTGCAAGAACTTCTAAGTGATTTTCCAGTTCTGAACCTTCCTTGCTTTCTAGGAGTAAACTCATACTTGGTCATGCTTATATTCTTTTATGAGATACTGGATTTTGTTTTGTAAAGTTCTCTTTCTTCTGATGTTTGCCCACCTTTTGGGTTTAGGAATGCATAATGAAAAACCAGTAAGTATTCAGAAAAAAGTGTAGGTGAATCATATGTTTAAATATTTCTGATAGATCTTTAAAAAATCTAGTTAAGCGCCGGGTGTGGTGGTGCATGCTTGTAATCCCAGTACTTGGGAGGCTGATACCGGAGGATCCAGGTTTGCGGCCAGCCTCATCTACTTAGTGAGGCCCTCTGCAACTTAGTGAGACCCTGTTTCAAAATAAAGAATAAAAGGTAGGGCTTGGGGGTGTAGCTTGGAGGCAGAATGCCCCTGGGTTCAATCCCCAGTATTGCCAAAAAAAAAAAAATCTAGTTAAAATAACATCATGTTGTTACCTTAAAAAATGTGCAATACAATTTATTGTTAAAAATCTAGTTGAGGCCGGGTGTGGTGGCGCACGCTTGTAATCCCAGTACTTTGGGAGGCGGAGACCGGAGGATCCCGGTTCGTGGCCAGCCTCAGCTCTGTCTCTCTCTTTCCCTGTTTCTCTCTCTCTCTCTACTTAGTGAGACCCTCTGCAACTTCGTGAGACCTGGTTTCAAAATAAAGTATAAAAAATAGGGCCGGGGGTGTGGCGCGGAGGTAGAATGCCCCTGGGTTCAATCCTCGGTACCGCAAAAAAAAAAAAAAATCTAGTTGAAAAGGATAGCACTGTAAAAGTAATTCTAAAGATATTTAAATTTCTTTAAACAATTGGGATTTGCTTAAAATTTATAGACCTTGCTTCTGTTAGGGGGAAGCTGTGGCTGAGATAGCAAGGTGGGTATAGGTCAGTACAGGGTTTTTTGGATGGATTTTCTAATAGTTATAACAATGAAATAAATTTTCTTTATTATTGACTTTGGGTGTGACTATGTGTAATTTATACTGGTTATTGATATGCAAGGGGGAGAATCAAAACAAATGGGTAGCCGGGTGTGGTGGCGCATGCTTGTAATCCTAGTACTTGGGAGGCTGAGACAGGAGGATCACAGGTTCCTGGCCAGTGTCGTCTGCTACTTAGTGAGGCCCTCCACAACTTAGTGAGACCGTGTTTCAAAATAAAGAATAAAAAATAGGGCTGGAGGCGTAGCTTGGAGGTAGAATGTCCCTGGGTTCAGTCCCCAGTACCGCAAAAAAAAAAAAAAGAATGGGTATAACAAATCAGAAACTGGTAAATATAAACTGTAAGTGTGTGTTCACTCTTAACCTTTTCCAGCTGTTCATTTTTGTGATGAGCTCATACCCCTTGTAGGTAGCAAAGGACCAATAGGTTGCTGAGTGTAGTTGACAGATTTGATAATTTGTTAATTAAATTGGAGGAAATTATAGAGCTAATTTAGATCATTATTTATTTATTAGTAGCAGGACAATAGATAGTGATTTACCTAAGATGTCCTTTTTTTGTGGTACTGGGGATTAAACTCAAGGGCGTTCTATCTCTGAGCTACACCCTCAGTCCTATTTTATTGTTTATTTTGAAATAGTGTCTCACTAAGTTGAGGTGGCCTTGTGTTGCTGAGTCTGGCTGTGAATCTGTGATCCTCCTGTCTCAGCCTCCTAAGTACTGGGATTATAAGCGTGTGCCACCACGCCTGGCCTGTATTTTTATTGTTGAAAATAGTTTCATTTTTATATTGTGAGACTTCTGTGACTTCA
Source organism: Glis glis (assembly GCA_004027185.1). Lineage (NCBI taxonomy): Eukaryota > Metazoa > Chordata > Mammalia > Rodentia > Gliridae > Glis > Glis glis. Next base: position 15,408 of record PVJS01021073.1, read on the forward strand.
TGCTATCTAAATTTGAAGAATTCTTTAGAAGCTTTATCTTTAGAGCTTTTTTGTAAATGAACCTTTTATTGTTGTGGAGGGTAGGAAAGAATGTGTATAAGTAGCTATTGCTGAAGTTTAGGAATAAGTAAAGTGATATTGAAGTTGTACAGAGCCTTTAATGTGTTTTTGTTTGCTTTTCTCTTGGAAGCTGGTAGGAGGACAGTTTGATTTGGAGATGAATTTCATTATTCAAGAAGGCGAGAGTATTGTCTGCATGGTGAACCTACTGGAAAAATGTGACGTTACTTGCCAGGCTGAAGTCTGGAGCATGTTCACAGCCATTCTGAAGAAGAGCATACGGAATCTTCAGGTCTGCACGGAAGTAGGCCTTGTTGAAAAAGTGCTTGGGAAGATTGAAAAAGTTGATAGTATGATCGCAGGTATGAATTTTTTCTGTAGTACAATATGTATGAAGAAATAAAGTTTGATCTCTAAATATTTTCCCCCAATTTTATTTAGCAACATTTATTTAAGAAATATTTGAGCATTTAGCGTGTACTTAGAACTTTGGTATCCAAACCCCTAAGTAGGTACATATATTTAAAAAATACAAGTGGGTTAATTTTTTATTGTTTTCTTTTGTTTCCAGATCTTTTAGTTGACATGTTGGGAGTGCTGGCTAGCTATAATTTGACAGTTCGAGAACTGAAGCTTTTCTTCAGTAAACTTCAAGGAGATAAAGGACAATGGGTAAATAAAATCCTTAATATTCTTTGTTATTTGAAAGTATCCCCCCCTAACACATTTGTAGGTTATAAGTAACTAATATTATTGAATATGGGGTAAGTGTCAAATCAAGGGGAAGAAATCAATTACAATAGCATTTAGAGCTGTTCAGCTACTTTTATCATGCCTGGACGCAGGTGTGCACTAAGAGAATAAGTGTTTCAGCAGGCTAATAATTTGATCCTTCTTCACTATGTTATTCTTTACCTATATATCCAATCTTTATTAGAGGAAAAAGGTAAAGACAGGGAAAAAAGTGTTTGGTAGTATCACCTCGCTTTTCTTCTGTTGATCTGCGTAGTTCAGCAGTCATCCTTGGCTTGAACAACCCACTCGGAACGAAAGCTTTGCAGTTAACTAGATCCCCCTTCCTTAGAAGCAATTCAGTAGCCCTTTGCAGTGTGTGGTAGCAAACTTCTTTTTGTGGTACCGGGGATTGAACCCAGGGGCATTCTACCTCTGAGCTACACCCCAGCCCTGTTTTTTATTCTTTATTTTTATTTTGAAACTGTGGCTCACTAAGTTGCGGAGGGCCTCACTAAGTAGCTGAGGCTGGCCGTGAACCTGTTATCCTCCTGTCTCAGCCTCCCAAGTACTGGGATTACAAACATGTGCCACCACGCCCGGCTGCAAACTTGTTTTTAATCTCAGGTGCCTTATCAAAGTAATTACTCTAATTCATCATGCTAAAATTTAGGCTCTTTAGTATTTTTGTATCAAACTCTAGTTTTCTGGCTGCTTTTCAAGTTTTTGTTATTGATGTTCACTGAATTTGGTTATGTTTCTGAGTGTGGTTTACCTTGAATTTATCATTATTGGAGCTTTTCCATTGGTGAGTTTATAATTTTAATCAAATTTTGAAAAATCTTGGTCATCATTTCTTCAAATACTGCTTTCTTATTTCCTTCTCTCCCTCCTTTTCTGGTACTCCAATTATAGGTAAGTTAGACCTCTTGATGTCCCACAGGTCACTGAAATCCATTCACTTTATCTTAGTCTTTCAGACTGTTTTTGTCGCTACAGTCTCAAGTTATCTGACGTTTCTTCTGCAGTGTTTTGGTTCTACCCGTTGAAAGTTTCAGTTGATATACTTTTTGTCTCATAGTGTTCATATTTTTCTTTTAGTTCTCGGCAGTATTTAGCCAAGTGAGTTGCTTTTGTGCTCTTGTCTCCTGATTGTATGCCGTCATTGTTTTCTACACCAGGCTGTCCCTCTTCCGTGTTGCTGTTTAGGAGTCAGCGCAGGCTTCCTGAGCTGCTTCTCTGTATTGCTCCTTGCCCTGCAGGGCTCTGCTTTGACACCTCTACCCACGCAGACTCCCCATATCCCAGTGTCTCTCTCTGCAACTCAGCGATGCATTCGAGTTGTATTTGTTCTCCTTCCCTCTGAGCAGTGATACAGAAGTTGCCTCCAGACAGAAGGTCTTTTTGTTAGTGTCCATTTCTGAAGGATCACAGTTTTGAGCTACTTCTTCCTTCATGTCTGAAAACAGCTTTCATTTCATCCATTTTGTTCAGTTTTCTAGTTGTTTTTGGTGGGTTTGTGTCGGTCCTGTTGCTGAGTCAAGTCAAGAAGTAGTAGTATACAGGTTTGATTTTAGTCTTTATTTGTATTCAAATAAGTTATTCAGAATATATAATTAATACATATAAAATGTATTAATTATATATTACACAATAACAATATATAATAATATATATACTATAATTAATATTATATTAATAATAATATAATTAATTAATAATAATATAAAAATTGTTATATTTGTAAACACAGAAATGTGTATTATGTGTAAGAAAATAGCAAAGGATAGGAACAGATATTTATTTACAGAAGTAGAAACTCCACAACTAGATAAACACAAAATGATTAATAGAGACATTCACATTAAAACAATCTTGGGAAGCCGGGCATGGTGGCATCCGCTTGTAATTCCAGTATTTGGGAAGCTGAGACAGGAGGATTGCAAGTTCGAGCACAGCCTCAGCTACTTAGTGAGGCCCTCCACAATTTAGTGAGAATGTGTTTCAAAATAGGGCTGGGGGTGTAGATTGGAGGTAGAATGCCAGTACCGCAATCAATCACCAGTACCGCAAAAAAACCCCAAAAAACCAAAAAAAACCCCCAATCTTGGTATGTCGCCTTCTATCTGTAGTATCAAGGACTTTAAAGTTGGATAAGGACAAACATAGTTGGGGAGGTGGGATTATTTTACACCTTGTGTGTTTTGGTTTGAATGAACAGGAGGGCAGCCAACCTCAAGAGGAATCTAGTCCTGTTTAGTCACATGAATTATATCCATATCCAGCATCTTAATAATTTACTCTTGAGTGCATATTCTAAGACATTTTCACATAGTTTAAGGAAATATACATAAAATATACATAAGGATGTTGATCGAAACATTATTTGTGATGGCAGTGAATTGTTAACAGGGGTGTTCATTGTTAGGAGAGTTGAGCGGTAAAATGGATGCACAGAATAGATTATTATAATATTAGAATCAGTGCATGGAGTAATATGAAATGTTGCAACAAGCATGGGAAGAAAGTAATAAGCAGAATTATATATCTAACACAATGCCACTTAAATGCTGAGAACAAGCACCTAAAACATTTTGGAAGGAATACATACTGAAAAGATTAAACATGTTAACTTAGCTGCTTATGGGGAGGAGAAGAAGAATCAGAATAGTTTTAGAAGATAAAGGAAAAATAACTATTAATAGGGGTGAGACATTCATTACATTTATTTAGCTATTTATTATTATGCATTCAGGCTGTTTCCATCTTTCGCAGTAGTGCAGTGGGAAACCCCTATATCTAAATTTATATCTGCCTTTCGGATTATTACTGTAGCTTAGGTTTTTACATGTGGATTCAGTGCATCAGTGGACATGAACATTTGTATCTACTTTTTCATTTGTGTGTGGATTTCTACCACTGAGCTACATCCTCATCCCTTTTTTTATTTTGAAACAGGGTATTGCTAAATTACCGCATGCTGGCCTTGAACCTGTGATCCTCCTGTCTCAACCTCCCAAGTACTGGGATTACAGGTGTGGGCCACCATGCCTGGCTGGACATAATTTTTTTTTTTTTTTGCGGTACTGGGGATTGAACTCAGAGGCATTCTACTTCCAAGCTATACCCCCAGCCTTATTTTTTTATTCTTTATTTTGAAACAGGGTCTCATTAAGTTGCGAAGGGCCTCTCTAAGTAGCTGAGGCTGGCTGCGAACCTGCGATCCTCCTGTCTCAGCCTCCCAAGTACTGGGATTACAAGTATGTGCCACCACGCCTGGCAACATAAGTATTTTTAACGACTCTTGAAATATGACTACTAATTTTTTTTTCCGAAAGGCTTTTCAGTATACACTCCCCCAGCAGAGTCTGTGGAGGAAAGTGATTATCTTAATGTATTCTATTTTTTTTTTTTGTGGTACTAGGGATTGAGCCCACGGGCATTCTACCTTTGAGCTACACCCCCAGCTCTATTTTTTATTCTTTATTTTGAAACAGAGTCTCACTAAGTTGCGGAGGACCTCACTTAAGTAGCTGAGGCTAACGGCAAACTCGAACCCGGATCCTCCGGTCTCAGCCTCCCAAGTACTGTGATTACAAGTGTGCGCCACCATGCCCTGCTTAATGTATTCTTTTGTTGATTGGTTTATAGGAAAAGGAATTTGGAAGAATAGTTTCTCTAGATGGAAATGCTACAATGCTTAATTCACTTCAGTGTTTAAAAAAATCAATGTGAGCCAGGAGTAGAGCCAGGCTGGGGGTAGAGCTCAGAGGTAGAATGCCCCTGGGTTCAATCCCCAGAACTGCGCGCGCACACACACACACACACACACACACACACACACACACACACACATAATCAGTGTGATTATAGTGACTCGTTACTAACTATACTTTTATAATTTAGCAATATGGTTAATTGAAAATTTCTTGATCACTTAAGAATGCAGCTTTCCACTTAATATTTAGATAAAAGGTTGCTGAACTTTTATACAACTAGTTATGAAAATTTATAATGGAGATCAAAATGAGATGACAAACCAATGGTTTCACTGTAGTTTGACCCGGTTTTAAACAGAGTAATATCCTATATTTGCTTATAAACTGATTGAAATGATGATGTATATCTGATTGTCCTTTGCTTTTCCTTGTAAATGTGAGGTTTTTCATTGTACTTCTTGGTTGTTTCCTGTGTTAGTGACTTGTAGGTCAAAGAGACATTACATGTGCTGTACAGTAAAGGCATATTGTGGAATAAAATATGATAGGGGAATCTAACCCACTCTCAGAGTTCAGGGAAGACTGCCTGAGGGAGTGGCCTTTGCATTGAGCTCTAAAGGATGTTTAAGAGTTCCTTGGTTTAGAGGAACATGGAGTAGGATTGTGAGACATTTTAAGCAGAAGGAAGAGCATGTGCTCAGGCCCAGTTGTGGGAACGAGCCTGCGTAAGGGCCTTGTGGGTGGAGTGCAGGGAGGAGGGGAGAGTGAGATGCAGAGGGAAGCTAATGTGGCAGATAGGTATGTTGTAGGCCATGTTAAAGGGTTGGTCCTTATGTTAAAAGCAGTGGGAAGCTGCGGGACAGCGCACAAAATATGATGGTGAAAGTGTTATGGAGGGAAGCTTGACTTGCAAGTTAGACTCAGTTCTGATCCTGATCCTGCCAGTTACTGTCTGTGTGACCTGGAGCATGTTCCTCTGCCTCAGATTCCTCCTCTAAAAATCGGGATAATCAGCTGGTGGTGGATGCCTGTAATTCTAGTACTTGGGAGGCTGAGACAGGAAGATCGCAGGCCAGCCTGAGCAACTTAGCAAGACCCTGTTTCAAAAATAAAAAATAAAAAGGGCTGGATTTGTAGCTTGGAGGTAGAACATCCCTGGGTTCAATCCCCAATACAAAAAAATAAAATAAAAAATAAAAAAATGGGATAATCATGGACCACTACTTAGGGTGCTTATGAGGTTAAAATACTGTAATATATTTAAAGAACTTTTAGCATTAGAACATAGTAAGCATTATTTAAGTACTTGCTAAATTAAAAAGTGGATGGTGGGTTGATATAATATGTATATTTGTAGTACTGGGGATTGAACCCAGGGGCATTCTACCTCTGAGCTACACTCCCAGCCCTATTTATTTTATTTTATTTTATTTTTTTAATTAATTATTTATTTATTTATTTTTGCGGTACCGGGGATTGAACGCAGGGGCGTTCTACCTCCGCGCTACACCCCCGGCCCTATTTTTTATGCTTTATTTTGAAACCGGGTCTCACGAAGTTGCGGAGGTCCTCACTAAGGAGAGAGAGAGAGAGAGAGAGAGGCAGGGAGAGGGAGAGCAAGAGCTGAGGCTGGCCGCGAACCCGGATCCTCCGGTCTCCGCCTCCCGAAGTACTGGGATTACAAGTGTGCGCCACCACGCCCGGCTTATTTTATTTTATTTTAATCTTATTTTATATTTTATTTATTTAATTTAATTTAATTTTATTTTATTATTTTATTTTATTTCATTTCATTTTATATTTTATTTTATTTCATTTCATTTATTTTATTTATTTTATTTCACTTCATTTTATATTTTATTTTATTTCATTTAATTTAATTTATTTTATTTTATCTTATATTTTATTTATTTTTATTTTTATTTTTTTTATTTTTTTGCGGTACCGGGGATTGAACGCAGGGGTGTTCTACCTCCGCGCTATGTCCCCGGCCCTATTTTTTTTATACTTTATTTTGAAACCGGGTCTCATGAAGTTGCGGAGGGCCTTGCTAGGTTGAGAGAGAGAAAGAGAGAGAGAGAGAGACAGGGAGAGAGAGAGAGAGAGAGCGAGCGAGCGAGCTGAGGCTGGCTGCGAAGCCGGATCCTCCGGTCTCCGCCTCCTAAAGTACTGGGATTATAAGCATGCGCCACCACGCCCGGCTTATTTGTTTATTTTAAGACAGGGTTTCACTCGTTTACTGCCCACTGGCTTCAAGCCTGTCTTAGGGTTATAGGCGTGTGCTACTTTGCCTGGCTTGTAGTTTGTATATATATATTTTTTATTCTGGGGATTGAACCCAGAGTCATTCTACCTCCTAGGGTCTTGCTAGGTTGCTGAGAATCTAGCTACTTGCTGAGGCTGTCCTCGAACCTGTGATCCTTCTGTCTCAGCCTCCCAAGTACTGGGATTAAAGGCATGTGCCACCATGCCTGGCTAGTTTGTATTTTTAAAAGATAATTTTTGCTGGGGTGTGAAAAATTTCAAGTATCAAATAGTACTGGCTTGTGTTTATTTAACACCTAATATGTCCTAAAATATTTAAAAATGGCATACACTTCTTTTTTTTTTTTTTTGATGGTGCTGGGGATTTAACCCAGGGGCATTCTATCTTTGAGCCATAACCCCAGCCCTATTTTATTTTCTGTTTTGAAACAGGGTCTTGCTAAGTTGCGGAGTAGCTTGCTAAATTGCTGAGGCTGGCTTTGAACCTGCAATCATCCTGTCTCAGCCTCCAAAGTACTGAGATTACAGACATGCACCACCATACCCAGCTTGAAATAGCTTTTTTGGTTATTGTATATGCATTTTAGCTTATAGCATTATTTGGTGATTCTTGGGTATGTTAAAGCATGGCTATATTAACATAGGTTTTTGTTTTACTGTGAATAATGTGGTTAATGGATTGTTAATTATTTCCATAGCCTCCTCATGCTGGGAAGTTGCTGTCTGTGTTAAAGCACATTCCTCAGAAGTATGGTCCTGATGCCTTTTTCAACTTCCCAGGAAAGAGTGCTGCAGTAAGTAAATATTAAGTAGGAAGTCACTTGAGGTTTTCTTTTCTTTGCTTCCTGAAAGTACTTCTGGCAGGTTCTGTGTTATGTAGACCCTTCTCTGCATGAGCTAACATGATCTTTATGACAATTATGCATTCTACTTTTCCCTGTTTTAGAGGTGAAGAAATAGATGCTCAAAGCAGTTAGGAAGCCATCCACTCAAAGCTTGGCTCAGTAATGGAATAAGAACCTAATTCTTTTGAACTCAGGCCTGTGGTCCTATGAATTTATCTCTGCATTCTTTTTTTGTGTGTGTGGTACTGGGGATTGAACTCAGGGACCTTCTACCTCGGAGCTACACCCCCAGCCCTATTTTATTTTTTATTTGGAAACAGGGTCTTACTAGGTTGATGAGAGTCTCATTACTTGCTGAGGCTGGCCTCAAAGCTGCAATCCTCCTGTCTCAGCCTCCCAAGTACTGGGATTACAAGCATGCACCACACCTCCAGCATCTCTGCATTCTTAAGTAGCTTGTTGTGTGTAACACCTTCACTTTGTGTCTTTCTGAACATCTTTTTCTAGCCTTAAATTTTCCTATCTCTATTTCTTTTGTACATGGTGTATAGAATGAGAATAACTTTTTTTGTGTGTGTGTGGTATTGGGGATTGAACCCTGATGCATTCTACCTCTGAGCTACACCCCCAGCCCTATTTTATTTTCATTTTGAAACATGGTCTCACTAGGTTGATGAGAGTCTCACTACTTGCTGAGGCTATCCTCGAACCTGTGATCCTTCTGTCTCAGCCTCCCAAGTATTGGGATTACAAGCGTGTGCCACCACACCCAGCTGAGAATAACTTTTTGAAACTTACTAGGCAAGTTTTCTGGACTTGTGAGTTTTTAATTATATTGGTCTTACCATTCTTACTAGCTATTAATTAGTGTATAAACAAGACAGTTATGTATGGTAGTGATTATAATATAGTTTCAAATATTATAGGAGCACATTATATACTACATATATGTTTATGGAAATTTAAAAAAAACTCATTTTTACATTGGTCAGTTTGCAAGCAAAACCAAAAAATTTTAAAAAGTTACTTTAGTCTGTTCTTTTCCAAGCTTATCATTTACTCCTGTTTTACTTTGGTTCTCATAAAATCTTGTTGGTTTCTTAGGCCCTGTATAGCCAGGCAATATCTGCAGAAAGATTTATACGTATGTTTTAGTGACATTTGAATGTTACATACCTAATACGTGACTTTCTTTGAAAAGTTTAATTGCTCATGTTTTTTTTTTAAATAGTTTTTCCTTAAATGGCATGTTAGATTTGTAGGTGTCCTGAATAACTACTTTCTTGGCATTGAGCTCATTATTTGCCTCTGATGTGAAAAAAATGTTCTCGCAAGATTAACTTTTTATTATTCATTCACTCATTTAGTCATGCATGCAGTGCTGGGGATCCAACCCAGAGCCTCAAGCCTGCTAGGCGAGCACTCAACCCTGATCTACACCTCTAGTGCTATTTTTCTAATGTACCATTATGATTTTATTATCTACAGTTCTCTGAGATTGTAATGTGTCTATTCTATTTATTTAAATTTATCTTGAGAAGTGGGGCTGTTCAGATAACAGCTTTTTAAAATTTAAGAGAATACATTTTTAAAATTTATTCAGTAACTCAGATCCTTTCCTTAAGCATAGCATTTAAAGTGCTCGTGGATAAATAAGTTTTCACATGTATTCTCATTTTTGGTGAGAGAGAATGTTTTAGTCAGCATTCTCACTGCTGTGGCCCCCAAAACCCAATGATAACACTTAGAGGAAGGAAGATTTATTTGCTCACAATTCTGGAGATTTCAGGGGTCCGGTTCATTTTAGGTCAGGTGAAGTCTGCAGAGCTCAGGGCATGGTATGGAGAGGAGAGAAAGCACAAAGACTCTGCTCTCATATCACGCCAGCTGGAAGCAAGAGAGAAAGCTAGTGAAGGGGGTTCATGGACAGTCCCTAAGGCCACACCCCAGTGACCTACCTTCTCTAGCCATACTCTACCTGGTTAAGTTACCACCTAATAAATCCATTACAATGGATTCATCCACTGATGAGATTAGAACCCTTATAATTCAATCATATCGTCTCTTCAGGGGACATTATGTATCCAAACCATAACAGAGAACATATGTAAACATTGAATTTCTATTACCTTTTTTTGTGGTACTGGGGTGTGAACCCAGGAGCATTCTACCTCTGAGCTACACCCCCAGTCCTGTTTTATTTTTATTTTGAAACAGGGTCTCACTAGGTTGCTGAGAGTCTCACTACTTGCTGAGGCTGTCCTTGAATCTGTGATCCTATTGTCTCAGCCTCTCAAGTACTGGGATTACAGGCGTGTGCCACCATGCCCAGCTAGGCCTCCAATTTTCGATCTTCCTGCCTCAGCCCGCTGAGTGGCTGGGATTACAGATTTGTGCCACAATGCCTGGGTCTTCTCTTTTCAGTCTTGTGATGGTGTCCTTCAAAATAAAATTTTAATTTTTATTTGGTAGTGCTGATTATTGAACCGAGGGCCTTGTACACGCTAGGCCCTTAAATTTCTATCAATTCCAATGTACGTATTTTTTTTTTTTACTCTTGTACTTTTGGTGGCATAATTAAGAAGGATTTGCCTAACCCAAGGTCATAAAAACCTCATGCCAATACCACACAGTCTTCATTACTGTAGCTTTGTAGTAGGTTTTGAATTTGGTAAACTTTATTCTTTGTTTTCAAGATTGCTTTGGCTATTCAGGATTCCTTCTGTTATATAGTATGATTGATGATTCTTTTATTGTGCTGCTGAGGATGGAACCTGGGGGCATTCTACCTCCAAGCTACACCCCAGCCCTATTTTATTTTTTTATTTTGAAACAGAGTCTCACTAAGTTGTGGAGGCCTCACTAAGTTGCTGAGGCTGGCCGTGAACCTGCCATCCTCCTGTCTCAGTGTCCCAAATACTGGGATTACAAGTGTGTGCCACCATGCCTGGCTGTATGACAGTCTTTTAAATAACAATTTAAACCAAAGGGTAAAGCCATTTGTAAAGTCACTTTTGAATATAATTAAAATACGTTATGAAGTAATCCTCTTCAGTTTTATATTTGTGGTTTAGAAAAAGAAGCATAGTAAACTTTTTCTTTTACTTTTTTCTTTCTATCCTTGTCCATTCTTCTCCTTTCTAATACTTTAACATGTTAATAACAAATTTCCAATTTGATCTAACTCCTATCTCTTTTAATTGGAATATTTTTGGATATGTATACTGTAAGAAATGAAGAAGGTAAGATTGATGTGTCCAGCAGGTTACACTGAATGTTTCTTTCATTTAATAGTGTTGGTAAACACTATTAGTATGTATCCAAGAAAATTCAAAAGTCATTAAAAGTCTTCTTTCAGATATTTTAATCATGGCATAAAATAATATGCTATAGCATAAATATATTGATATATAGCATTATAAAGTCTCATTTTCATGATTCTATAAAATTTTTTCATACGAGTCAGTAATTCAGAGTTTCTTTCCTCTAGGCTATTGCACTACCTCCTATAGCCAAGTGGCCATACCAGAGTGGTTTTACATTTCATACCTGGCTTAGAATGGATCCTGTAAATAACATAAATGTAGATAAGGATAAACCATATTTATATTGGTATGTATTTTTTAACTGGTTAGTGTCAAGATCTTACTTTGAAAATGAGAATACTTACAGGCAAAATAAAAACATACTCTTGATAGTTTCAGAACCAGCAAAGGTCTTGGTTATTCTGCTCATTTTGTTGGAGGCTGTTTGATTATAACATCAATAAAATCAAAAGGAAAAGGCTTTCAACACTGTGTGAAATTTGATTTCAAGCCACAAAAGGTATGTGATCTTCTGAGTCACACTATGTTAACTAGCTATGGTAGTCTTGAAAATGCTTTCAGTGATATTTTGTTATTTCATAACTCTGTACTGAGCTTAATAAATGATTCATCAACAAAATGTGTAGCTAGGTATGCAGGTACAAAAGCAAATATTGTAAAATGTTGAAATTTGAAATAGGGTGTTTGTATTAGATATTTAGGTTTTAGGGAATATATTTGGAGATTTTCATAATAATAAGCTGAAAAATTATTTAGTGATAAATGCTCATTAGTTGGGAACCTCCCTGAGTAAATATTATCCTAGAAATTGAATATTGTATTTAATAAAGGCACTCTTATTTTCTTATTAGTTTTAATTATAATTTACCATTTTTATTTATTATCAATGTGGTTATATTCTGGAGAGAATCATTATCTTTTTCGCTGTGTTTTGTTTATTCAGTGGTACATGGTAACTATAGTGCACATTTATAACCGATGGAAGAACAGTGAGCTTCGATGTTATGTGAATGGGGAACTAGCTTCCTATGGAGAGATAACATGGTTTGTCAACACCAGTGATGTAAGTAATTTAAAAAATGTTGCAGTGAAAAAAATTATTATTTTGTGGTACTAGGGATTGAACCCAGGGGCATTCTACCTCTGAGCTACACCCCCAGCCCTTTTTATTTTGAAACAGAGATCTCAGTAAGTTACTAAAGCTGGCCTTAAACCTGCAGTCTTCTTCTCTCACCCTCCCAAATACTGGGATTACAGGCATGCACCACCAAAAAAAATTATTTTTAAAGAATGAAATTTTCAAGCAAGAAAAAAATTTTAAAACTTAATTATAAATTTTGAGATACCATAATGGTGGGTTTTTATAATTGTAATTTTCACTAGCATGTTAATTTACTAATAGAAGTTGTTAATGTGTCACCTAAGATATTAATCAGTTTTTGTCATACAATTATTCTGGGCAGAATAGAAATAAGGATTTATAGGTAGCAATGGCTGAGTCTTGAGTGTTTGGGTCCTTGGTCCATTGATCACAATAAATCGGAGCTCAACTACAGGGTTCTGGTCATTTCAATGAATGAATTAGATGATGTATGCCTATAAATTCTGCATGTGGTTCTTGACTGCTATACATAACTAATGTATTATTACTATCATTATTATTATTATAATGGTACTGGGGATTGAACCCACGGGTATTGAACCCAGGAGTACTCTATCACTAAGCTACATCCCCAGCCCTTTTTATTTTTATCTTGCGGAAGGGTCCTGCTAAGTTGTGTAGACTGGCCTCTAACCTATCATCCTCCTGTTTCAGCCTCCCAAGTACTGGGATTACAGGTATGCTCCACCTTGCTTGGCTGACTAATATATTATAATGTTTTCAGGATTCAAAAAGATATTCATAGGTTAGAATGAAATTAAAAATGTTCTGTGTGAGCTGGACCTGGTGTCATATGCCTGTAATCCCAGTATTTGGGAGGCTGAGATAGGAGGATAACAGGTTTGAGGGCAGCCTCAGCAACTTAGTGAGACCCTGTTTCAAAATAAAAAATAAAATAGGGCAAGGGATGTAGCTCAGAGTTAGAATGCCTCTGGTTTCAATCTCCAGTAACCACCCCCCCATTTGTATTTTCTTCCTAATAACATTCTTTTTATGGAAAACTAAAAAAATAAAAACCTCAAGGAAAATGAACACAATAAACTGCCCATCTACCACTAACTCCTACTTTCATAGCCTTTGCTATACATATTGCGTAATGTTAACCGTACGAGCTCAGGGTGTTAGAGCACACAAACTTAGGTTTGAATCCCAGCTCTGTCACTTATGGACTGTATCATCTTAGTTAACCATTAGGCCTTGTTTTTTCTACTTAAAAAGGGTATAAAATTATATGTGCATTAGAAGGTTGTTGTGATGCTTAAATGAGATTATGATCATAAATCTGTTAGCAGAGTGCCTTGTAAAGGATGAGTACTCAATAAAATGTTAGTGATCTCTTTTTTTTTTAAATACAAATAAGGATGCAAAGAGAAGGCCAATTCAGTAAGTCCTGTACGTAACTCATTTCCTCCTCCTTGGATGCCAACTATGAGACTGTAGAGTCACAGCAGTTCCTCTGACTCCCCTTTTACCTCCACTTTGTCATCAAGTTGTATTTACTGCACTTTGAAAAACTTGCGTTACCTCCTTTTCCACAACGTCTTTCATGATTTCCACTCCAGATGGGAATGGATAAAATAAAATGCTAAATAATTTTATTCTCTTCAGATATAGTTTAGAATGGACAAAGCATTTATGCTAATAAAGGTTTTTATTATTCCTGGAAGATACTATATTTTTTCTCTAATAAAATCTTCTGTTTTCATCCACAGACCTTTGACAAATGTTTCCTGGGCTCGTCAGAAACAGCAGATGCGAACCGCGTGTTCTGTGGTCAGATGACTGCAGTTTACCTTTTCAGTGATGCACTCAACGCTGCTCAGATTTTTGCTATTTATCAGCTGGGCCTGGGATACAAGGTACTTTACTTTCTGTACACTGCTTAACCAATGTTAGCTGGGCTTGATTTAAAGTGGGTTATGCATAGAAGTTTTGCCTTCAGTAACCAAATGTGTGTCAGAGTAATTGGGCCAACACTGGGCAGCCACAGGAGTCAGAAGGGTGCTTTGAGTTTTTCAGAGAAGTGCAGTACACTTGTCTTACATGGAGCACTGTGCAAGCTATTAGCTCAAGTTTCAGTTTTACTTAATACTGGATTTCTTTTGATGCTGTCATATTTTTAAATTGATGCATAAAAGTTACACATATTTATGGGGGTACCATTTGATGTTTCAGTATATACATACATTGTGTAATGTTCAAATCTAGCTTGGCATATCTGTCTCCTATAACATTTATCATTTTTTATCTGGTGAAAACATTCAAAATTCTTTCTTGTAGCTTTTTTGAAATGTAAAGTACATTATTAGCTGTAGTCATCCTATTGTGCAATAGTACACCAGAACTTACTTCGTGTGTGTGTGTGTGTGTGTGTGTGTGTGTGTGTGTGTTACTAGGAATTGCACCCAGGGGCATTCTACCTCCAGGTTATACCCCAAGCTCTTTTTTTTTGAAACAGGATCTCACTAGGCTGCTGAGAGTCATGCTACATTGCTGAGGCTGTCCTTGAACCTGTGATCTTCCTGTGTCAGTCTCCCAAGTACTGGGATGACAGGCGTGCACCACCACTTCTGGTTACACCAGGACTTCTTAATCCTATCTAAGTGTGACTTGATACCTACTAACCAACCTTCCCCTACTGGGGTAACCATAATTCTGCTCTCAACTTTTAAGAGATCAACATTTTTAGATTCCACATATGGATGAGATCATGCAGTCTTTTTGCGCCTGGCTTATTTCTCTTGACATATATCCTCCGGTTCCATTCATGTTGTCAGAAATGACAGACCTTCATTCTTTTAAATGGCTGAATAGTATTCTATTATCTATATGTATCACATTTTCTTTACTCATTTGGCTAATGGCCACTTATTTCTACTGCATGGCAGTTGTGAATAGTGCTACAATAAACTTAGGGGTGCAGATTTTCTTAGACTTAATTGATTTCATTTCCTTTGGATATGTACTGAGGATTGGGATTTCTGGACCTGGATTAGTTCTATTTTTAATTTTTACAGGAACGTCTTCATTGTTTTCCACAGTGGCTGTGCTGATTTATATTCCCACCATCAGTGTGCAAGGGTTCCTTTTCTCCACACTCTCACCAGCACTTGTTATCTTTTTGATAATAGCTATTTTTAACAGGTTGAGGTGATAGCTCCTTGTGGTTCTGATTTGCAATTTCCTGATGATAGTGATGCTGAACAGTTTCTTATCTACCTGTTGCCCATTTATGTGTCTTCTTGGGAGGAATGTCTATTTAGAACTGTTGTCTACTTTTCAGTCAGATTATTTTCTTCAGTTGTGTTATTTTGTGTTTCTTATGTATTCAGAATATCAACCTCATTAGATGTATAGTATGCAAGTATTATCTCTCATTCTCTAGATTGTCTTTTCACTTTATTATTTTTTGTGTTTATTATTTGCTGTGCACAGGCTTCTGAGTTTGGTATAATCCCATTTGTCTGTTTTTGCTTATGTGTCCTGTACTTTTGGGATCTTAACCAAAAAGTTCAAGTTGGGCATGGTGGCACACGCTTGTCATCCCACTACTTGGGAGACTGAGACAGGAGGATCACAGGTTCGAAGCCAGCCTAGGCAACTTAGGCCCTCCTCAACTTAGTGAGACCCTGTTTCCAAATAAGAAATAAAACCGGGCTGGGGGTATAACTTGAAGATAGAATGCCTTTGGGTTCAATCCCCAGTACCAAAAAAAAAAAAAAAAAAAACCCAAATTCTCATCCATTCCAGTGTCCTGAACTATAGCTACTCTTGCTTTGGATTTTAGTTGCATGGGCTTTTTTCATCCCTTCGCCTTTAATCAATACATATCCTTAGGTGTTCTACCTTTGAGCTATGTCCCCAGCCCTATTTTATTGTTTAACTTTAAAATAGGGTCTTGGTAGGTTGCTGAGTCTCGCTTCATTGCTGAGGCTGTCTTTTAACCTGTGATCCTCCAGTCTCAGCCTCCCAAGTACTAGGATTACAGGTGTGCGCTAGCATGCCCAGCTACTTTCCTTCATTTCTAAGGAGAAGTTTTCCTTGGTACAGTATTATTGGTTGGCAGTTTTTCCTTCAGCACGGTGAATACCACGTGCCACTTTTTCCTGGCCTTTAATACTTCTTTTGAAAAATATGTTATGGGGTGGGCCGGGCATGGTGGCGCACGCTTGTAATCCCAGTGCTTTGGGAGGCAGAGACCGGAGGATCCGGGTTCACGGCCAGCCTCAGCTCTCTCTCTCTCTCCCTCTC
Organism: Glis glis; assembly: GCA_004027185.1. Lineage (NCBI taxonomy): Eukaryota > Metazoa > Chordata > Mammalia > Rodentia > Gliridae > Glis > Glis glis. The sequence continues at coordinate 31,768 of PVJS01021073.1, forward strand.
TCTCTCTCTCTCTCTCTCTCTCTCTCTATACCTAGTGAGGCCCTCCGCAGCTTCGTGAGACCCGGTTTCAAAATAAAGTATAAAAAAATAGGGCCGGGGGTGTAGCGCGGAGGTAGAACGCCC
>PVJS01021074.1:0-31889 GCA_004027185.1 Glis glis
CACTAGGGAGAGAGAGAGAGAGAGAGAGAGAGAGAGGAGAGAGGAGAGAGAGAGAGAGAGAGATCGATCAATCGATCGATCGCGCGCATGCACGCTGAGGTTGGCCATGAACCCGGATCCTCCGGTCTCCGCCTCCCAAAGTACTGGGATTACAAGCGTGCACCACCACGCCCGGCTCCAAGAGTCTCTTCTTAATTGGGGCCTGTGTTAAAAAAAAGAGTCCTTATTGAATAGGAATAAGGATATTTGGATGTTTCCAATATTATCTATTAAACATTGCCCTATGTTGACCCATTTCCCTGGAGAACTGCTTTTTATCTGTGTCAAATCCAGATGGTATGAGGTTGTATCATTCATCTGCTATGAGGTTTGACCTTGAAGATGAACTAAATGTCATTTACAGGTCATCGGAGGTGAGAGGGAGGCTGACGTGTGCAGGGATGGTGTTTGGGGATGGTGTTTGTTTTCTCCGGCGGTGCCTCTTGTGACTAGAACATGCTGGAAATAAGCACCTTAGTGCTGCTGGAAACTATTTTCAGGTACTACTGTGGAAGAGAAGTAAATGTCCTGATATCATGGCTTCTTTTTGGAACTACAGCCCCGTCTAATCCATATGCCTCATGGGTCTTCCTGAGCATTCCTACTTGCCTTCCCTTCCACTTTGACCAGGTAATGGGTCAGTAAATATCCTGTCCTAAGAATTAGCTGTTGCCTTTGTTCCAATATGCGAAGTTTTATATTTTATAAACATTACTTATTTGGCATTATGTCAGTTAATATTTAGAGATAGGTTTGCTTCACTATTTTTTGTTTCTATTAGGAGCTCTCTGGCTTGGAAATACTGGGATTAGGAAATGAAACTAATGGGAACAAGAAATATTCTCATTCTTTTTTTTCTTCTGTTTGCATGTCATATTAATTTTCTTTACATGTGCAGAGTGATTTCTTTACTATCTTGCTTGCACAGTATAAAATGGTGGCAGCTGGGCGTGGTAGCACATGCCTGAAATCCCAGCACATGGGAGGCTGAGACAGGAGGATCTCAGGTTCAAGTCCAGCCTCAGCAACTTAGCAAGGTTCTCAGCAACTTAGTGAGAACCTGTTTCAAAATAAAAAATAAAAATAAAATAAAATAGTACCGGGGGTGTACCTCAGAGGTAGAATGCCCCTGGATTCAATTCCCAGTACTATACACATACACACACACACACATACATACACATACACGGTGGCTTATGTTACTTGAGTTTATAATATAGACGAGTCATCTATATTAAAAATAGATTAAACCATAATATTGTCTATATTACAACATAGATAATGTCTTTAATAAAGATACTAAAATATAGATGACTGCATCTATACTATAGAAGGTTAAGTCTAATACTCTTCAGCCCTAATTTTTGATTCCCTAGAAATGATAGCCATCAGCCCATTGTGGAATAGTGTCCATTGTGGTTAAATAAATAGATTCATTCATACGGATAAGAATGGGAAATTGTAGATCACTTTGAACTTGGGGCTGTTTCCAGAGAAGGGGAATGATTGGAGTTTAGAGACCACACAAAATGTGTCTACTTCTGAAGTCCTAGAAGTAGAGAAGCTATTTGGAGAGTATGTGTACAGTAAGAGGAAAAGTGAGCCTTGGGTAAAATTCTGAAGAACTGACATTTGAGGGAAGCGAAAAATATCTGCCAGGTAGTTAGTAAGAAAGAAAACCTAGAGTCTGCTATTATATATGTAAGAGAACAGAGTGCTCCAGAGGGAGAAAATGATGGAAATGATCAAACGCTGTTGGAAGATTAGGAGGAAATGCTAGTCTTGGGTTTGGTGTCATTGATTTCATAGCTCCCCCCAAATCCTGCAGCAGTTGAAGGCAGTGCCAGGATGACAACAGAGATTATTTGGAGTTATTCTTTAAAATAAGGAAAAATATTTTTCCGGTTGAAAAGATGGGTAGCTTAAGGAAGAATTTAGGTAACTGCTCTAAATTCCACCCTTGATCAAAAGAGTGTTGAAGATACAATGGAATTGTTAGTCATTGAGGAGCTAAAGCTGTTAGAAGCAAAAAATAACTATAGGATTTTCAAATAGACTTGTTCACTAGTTAAGGAAAAACAGATCTATGAGTTATATATGCTTTAAAATAATCACAAAGTGAAATGCAATTTATAGGAACTACTAGCATGAGACTACTTCAGATTGTCCAGCTGCAAAACTGCAAAAACATTAATGTGATGTCTATGGATTTTCATGTCTTATTTTTTATTCCCCTCAGAAGAGAGCTGGTCAAAAAGTTACTTCTTTGTTCTGCAAAGAAAAGTTTCTCTCTGTAACTGATCGCCTACCTGAATCCTCAAAATGCTGAGAATTAGAAAAATGTAAGTCCACTTATTTTCCTATCATTAAGATTTATTTGAATATGGATTGTCTAGTCAAACTGAACAAAACACAATTTTAATTGGGATATAATTTTAAATAAATTACACAATGATTGAGGTTACTTACATATTATGTAAATATACATCATATATTCAATATATTATATATTTTATATATATTATTTTATGTGTTATATATTGCCAGAACCCACCAGCAGAGTTGAAAGGTTCGAAGGGTTCCTGAAACGGGGGAGTGAGGATTAAGAAAAAATAAGAGAGACAAAAGATAGGTTTGGGAGGGCTCTCAGTCACATGCTTCCAGCCCTTTTCTTTATTCAGCTCAGTCCTTTTACATCCTCCTAGAGCATCAAGGATAGATACAAAGTCCCCTCTACCCCCCCAATGTTCATTCTTTCTTCTCCTGGATCAAAGAAGGTTCAAGTTGCTCCTCAGATAACCTTCAGCTATAGAAATGCATAGCACTCTTATCAGCAAGTCTTAATCAGCCTGTTTGTCAAAACTTATACCTTTCAAGGCTGTATTTGCAACTATGAGCCTGAAGCCAAAGAAATGGCTCCCCACAATATATTATATTTATAGTTTTGTATTATTTTCTTTAAAGTAGAATACTTTTAAAACATAAATAAACCAAAGGCTAAAGAAAATCTAGTCAGAAGAGGTTCTAATCAGTGTCAGTTTAGTTGTAAGTTTTGACCCCCAAAACACCTTCAAAATTAAGAGGATATTTTATTTTATTTTATTTTTTAAAATTTTTATTGGTGTATTGTCATTGTACATGATAGTGAAATTCACAGCAATACATTCATGGATGCACATGAATGCACGCCCCATTATTTGGTCTGTTTCCTACCTGTACCTCCCCTTTTCCTCTCCTCCTCCCTCCCTCAATCTCCTTTGACTTCTCTGTTGGTCTCTCTCTTCATTTTTATGAGATTCATTTTCTTTCCTATTTTCTCTCTAGTTTCCACATGTGAGAAAAAATATGCAGCCCTTGATTTTCTGAGTCTGGCTGGTCCCACTTAGCATGATGTTCTCTAGTTCCATTCATTTTCCTGCAAGTAACATAATTCTGTTTTTCTTTATTACTGAGAAAAAACTCTATTGGGTATATAGACCACATTTCCTTTATCTATTCATCTATTCACTTGACTATTACGCATTGTGTTGCTATAAACATGAATATACATGTATTGCTATAGTATTATAACTTTAATTCTTTTGGAAAGATACTGAGGAGTTGTATAGCTGAGTTATGTGGTAGTCCCATTCCTATTCTAAGGAACCTAAGAGGACATTTTAGTAGATTAAATAGCTATGACCATAAATGGTCTGCATAAAATTAGCCAATGCCCATGAAAGTAATCTGAAGGCTCAGCAATTTCAAATCTTTAACCTATAAGACCTTTAACACTGTGCAGCCTCTGTCCTTTGAAACACAAGTTAGGTCTCTAGCACTACTATCTGAGTATGAGGTATACTTTGATGTTTGATGCTTTTCATAGAGATTTTTTTTATAATGCTGGGGATTGAACCCAGGACTCAGGCATGCTAGGCAAGTACACTACCACTGAGCTACATCCCTAGCCCAGGAATTATTTTTAATTTCATAGTTTACATGGATTACAGATGGTCTTGTTGGAATCCAATTGTCTGAACTAAAATAAAGCTTAGTGATAATTTCTAAGTCCTATGTGCTTGTCTGTGTGTTTGGAGTTGGCTTAAATGTACCCAAATTGTCCCATATTTGGCTTGAAGAAAAGTGCTAAATACCATAGGGTATACTTAAGATAGTATTATGCTATCAGTATTTTTGTTAAACAGATGTGGGTTTTTAGTTAAAGTTTCAATGTTTTCCATAAATGTCACTGTGGCTACTGGTTCATTGTATTACCCAATGATAAAATCTGGTCAAACTTTCAGTTCGTTGATTTTACATTATTATGTGCTTTGTTATATAACTTTTTTCTAAAACAGACAAGAAAACAAATTAAATGTTCGTGTTGAGTGTATCCACACAAAATATATAGCAGACCCTTAAATAAATGTTTGTTCAGTGAACATAGAGTCTGTTAAGATCACCAGTTATTATACCGAAATTATTCAACCCGTGTCTCTGATTTTTCATTCTTCTGCATCTGTTGGTGGTTTTAGAAATGAGTGAAAGGCTTTTATTTCTTGGAATGATAGCTTTCATGTGACATTCTGTTGCAAAAGCATAAATCTTTTGCAATTATTCAAGGAAACTTACATCAATATAGAGAGCAGCTTTCACATAACTCCCAGGACATTTGTTAATGTTTTAAAACTAATTTAATTAAAAACACTTCTCAAATGTCATGAATAATGCACTGACTCCAGATTCATTCCAACTTACCAGAAATCAGATGCTCCTTCTTGTCTTTGTCCATCTTCCCAGACACATACACACGCTAGTTTGAACCTCCCGCAGTCCACTTTTCAGTCTCTTCAAATTCTTATAACTCTTCTGTTTATCTCCGCTCATCTCCAGACCTATCATTTCCTTGACTTTCAGATTTATAATATATTTCACTTTACCCCCCAAAACTTCCACTCTATTATAAACAGATGCCCTACATTAATGACCAATTCATTCTATTCCTGACTCTAACTGATAAGTGAATTCCACTGATGATATCTTTTCTGCAATGCTTCCAGAGAGAGTAACATCTTCCATTTTTTGTCTCTTTCCCCTTGTTACTTACATATCATGCTTGCACTACTATGGACATATAACTGCCTTGGTTTTTGAGGTCTTTTTTATTTCTACCATCATTCTATTAATTATCACCCTAACACAAGAAATCTAGTCCTTCGTTAAGGAATGGATTGTTTGTCGCATTCACCGCTGCTTTTCCTGCCATCATCACTTGTAATTTGAGCATCCATCTTTGTGTTTTCCTCTTTCCACAGATTTCCTTATGTCTTTTGGGCATTTTTTCTTTGTTTTTATTTTGGCAGTAGTGCTGGGGATCAAACCCAGGGTCTCACACACGCTAGGCAAGTGCTCTACCACTGAGCTACATCCCCAGCCGTTCCTTAAGTCTTTAAACCATAACTTTTCATTGAAGTCACAAATTAAGTAGAGATCAATAGGGAAACTCATAGAAAGGAAAAATCTACTGAAAAAGTATTTCTTCTTGATTTAATGAAAAGAGCATTTATGGAAGACTCTTTCCTTCAGTTTTGTTTTTGGTTTTGTCTGGTGATGTTGGGGATTGAACCCAGGGACATTCTACCTCTGAGCCACACCCCCAGCCCCTCCTTACTTTTTATTTTGAAACAGAGTCTTGCTAAGTTGCTGAGGTTGGCCTCAAACCTACAATCCTCCTATATTAGCCTCCCAAGTACTGGGATTACAGGCATGTGCCACTGCACACGGCATCTTCATTTTTAAAAAATATATATTTCCAGCCGGGCGTGGTGGCGCACGCTTGTAATCCCAGTACTTTGGGAGACGGAGACCGGAGGATCCAGGTTCGTGGCCAGCCTCAGCTCTCTGGCTCTCTCGCTCTCTCTCTCTCCATCTCTCTCTCTCTCTCTCTCTCCTTAGTGAGGCCCTCCGCAACTTCATGAGACCCCGTTTCAAACTAAAAAGTATAAAAAATAGGGTCGGGGGCGTAGCGCGGAGGTAGAACGCCCCTGCGTTCAATCCCTGGTACCGCAAAAAAAAAAATATATATATATATATATATATTTCCTATGTTTTGTTGTTAGAATTTCTAAGCCTTGTTTTTTTGTGGCATGATAAATTGAAATGCTTGGTATGAACTATAAACGTTATGGTAAAAGTTCACAGCAGGGAAGTAGCAGAGTGTGCATGTCCCTGAGTGCTTATTACACTATGAGGAATTGTGTTCCAGCCGGTCTTGGCCTGCTCCTGAAAGAGATCGTCACTCTATTCTTCCTCTGCAGCTTCGGCATAAAATTATTTTTATATTCATGACAATATTTGGTAACTTACACTTAAACATTTCTCTGCTTGCTCTAAAACATGGAAATTCTTGTGAGAAGAAACCATATCTTGTCCACTTTTTAAAATCCTAGCATTGGGTGGCTAAAACGGGGATTTCAGGTTTGAGGATAGCCTCAGCAATGTAGCGAGACTCTCAGCAACCTTGTGAGACCCTGATTCAAAACAAAAAAAATAAAAAAGGCTGGAGGTGTAGCTCAGAAGTAGAATGCCCTTGGGTTCCATCCTCAGTACAAAAATAAAATAAAATAATAAAAATCCTAGCACCTAGGACAGAAGCAAGCAGGTAGTTGCATTCAGTTAATGCTTTTTGAATAGGTGAATGAAAATAACAAATGCATTTCTTATATTTAACAAAAGATCATTTCCACATTTTTGTTGCCTTAATATGACATTTCCCCCATATGAAAAAATCCATATATCTTTACATTGTCATTCTTCTTATTTAGTGGTTTTAAACATGTCTTCTTTAATTTCATGTTTTGTTTTAGGATATTGATTCTATGATTCTTCTCCCAAAGGAAATGCACATGAGAAAGTGTGCACACAGTGTTTTATTTGGAGTTTCAAAGTCTTCATAGTTGCAAATGGTCTTAGTCTTAAATTTGCAAATGGTCCTTCTGGGACTACTCAGTCCTAGAGTGCATTTGAACTCTGGCAGAGAACTTTTGTTCTAAAAGAATTGTAAGCATATTTCAAAGGGTCCCTCCCCATCTCCTGTTATTTCTTTTCTTCCTTTCCTCCTAGTATATCCTTAGTAAAGTATACAAATATTAAGGATACAGGACAGTGAATTTTATCTATTGGTATATCCATGTCATTACCACTTAGATAAAATATAGCTTTGGAAGCAGCCTAAAAAACACTCTGTTCCCTTCCTGCCAAAACCTTCATTCAAAGGAAAAAATTATTCTAACACCATTCATTAGTTTTGTCTACTCTTAAATTTGATATAAATGAAATCATGCAGTGAATAGTTTTGCATCTGGCTTCATTTGCTCATCCTCTGTCTGTGACATTCATCCATGTTACCTGTGTATTCATTTTATTTACTCTGAGGTTTTTAATTATATGAATATATCACCAGTCATTTATCTGTTCATGTTTTATGTGCATTTGGGCTGTGTTCAGCTTTTGGCCATCATATGCATCACTGCTATGAATGCGTGGAATTTTTGTTGACATGTGTACTTTTTCTCCTGGGTACATATCTAGGAGGGGAACTTCTAAGACAGGTGAGGCTTTCTTACCATATACATACTACTCTCCCATAGAGTCTTAAACCCAGAAAAGCACTTAGCTTGGGATTTAATGTTTTACAGTTACCATCTTGACACCATTAAGTACTCCTATCTTCAAAGTTTTGTGACTAAAATCTGATGGGACAGTAGATCCTGTGCTGGAGGCGTGGCTCATGTGCCTTCCTCTCTCCCATCACCTGTCTCCATGAGATGAGATCTCTGCTGCTCTTGCACCCTCAATCTTAGTGCTCCGTGCTTGGCTTCCCCTTCACTGCTTTACCCAGAAACTGCTGCTCGCACTGTCCTATGCAGGGTCCTGGGTGAGGAAGCCAGAGAGCGGGGGCCAGAGACAGTAGAAGTTGCAACATGGCTTCTCTGAACACATCACTGCTGGGGGCAACTTCAGGAAACAGCTTCCCACCCACTGCCAATTCAGGTACTTATATTTCTTTGTACAAAGGTCAAAATATCCATGGAGGTTGTATGTCTACTATGGTTGGTGTGGTGGCCTGTGGGAAGGAGAGATGTCTGATTCTGGTGGAGACACAGTTTGGTCCAGTGGTTGATGAGAAGGAAACCCCCAGTGCATACTTGCTGAGTTGTGGGGAAGAGCCTCAAGAACTATTGGAGTTTACACCTGCCCTACTAGTACCACCAGGCTTGAGGGAGTGTTATATTGAAAAGCAAATTAAAAACAAAAAACCAACCAACCAAAAAAAAAAAAACTAAAAAAAGGAAAAGAAAAAAATTAAAAATCACCATGATAGGTCAAAAGGGGGAGATCAACTGTGGAAGAAGCAAGTTTCACATTTTAGTACTTTTAATGGTACATTTTCCTTGATTTCAAATTAAAAATCCTGCATTTTTATTTTGCAATAAGTCCCACAAATACATAATCATCGGGTCATAGAGTCATGGTAGATGTATCCTTTGTAGATACTGCCAAACAGTTTTGCAAAGTAATTATGCTATTTTCTACTTTCATAAGAAATACATGAATTCCAGTTTTTCTAAAGCCTTGATGACATGGTATTTTCAGGTTTTTAATTTTAGCAGAGTAACTACAATGAGTGGGTTTGCAAAAGCATTTTAGACTCATCGTAATTAGTATTTCCTTGATAATTAATGACGTTGAACCCCTTTTCATGTGTCTTGTAGGCATTTAGATTCTACCTTTGAGAAATATTTATTTTGCTCAGATTTGAGTTGTATTTTACTTATTGATTTTATAATGTTCTTTATACATTCTGGATACAAGTCCTTTGTCAGAAAGATGTACTGTGATATCTTCTACAATTCATGGTTTTCATTTTTTCACTCTTAGTAGTCTTTTGATCAGCAAACTTTGTTAATATTAGTAAAGTCTGATTTTTCAAATTTGTTTTGTTGTGGTTACTGTGTTTTGTGTTTTTGAGAAATCTTTACCTTGCCAAGGCCTGTGATTGATCATTTCATGTACATTGTGAAATAGAAGTCAGGTAAAATGTTTTCTGGGTGCTACCCAACTTATCTACTATTGAAAGAAGTGCTATTATTGAAAGGAATCTCTTTTTTCCACTGAAATGGAGTGGTGGTGGCATCTCTGTCATAAATCAGGTGACTGAATACATGTGGAATTGCTGTTAGACCCTTTATTTCCTTTTATCTAGATGTGTCTATTCCTGCATCAATACATCTTAGTTGCTGTCAATTTATAGTAAGACTTAACATTTGTTAGTGTAAGTCCCCAATTTTGTTCTTGTTCTTTCAGATATTTTGTATCCTAGATTATTTCATTTTTATAATAAACTCATAATCAGCCTATCAATTGTCACCATGGAAATCCCAATCCTGAGATTTTTTATTATTGGGATTGCATTGCATTTTTAGGTTACTAGGGAGGAAGTGACATTTTAAATCATTGAATCTATGATCATGATTCTTCACTTATTTAGGTCTTCTTAAACTTCTTTCAGCAATGTTTTGTAATTTTCAGCATAGTGGTCTTGGACATTTTTATTTAAGTTATTTCTTTATTAAAATATGGATATATAGGGTTTTTTTTGTTCTGGTGGTTGAACCCAGGGGCATTCTTTTTTATTTTTTTTTCAGTACCGGGGATTGAACCCAGGGGCATTCTACCTCCGCGCTACACCCCCGGCCCTATTTTTTATACTTTATTTTGAAACCGGATCTCACGAAGTTGCGGAGGGCCTCACTAAGTAGAGAAAGAGAGAGAGAGAGAGAGGCAGGGAGAGAGAGAGAGAGAGAGAGAGATAGAGAGAGAGAGATGAGGCTGGCCGTGAACCTGGATCATCCGGTCTCGCCTCCCAAAGTACTGGGATTACAAGCATGCAAAACCACGCCTGGCTTGAACCCAGGGGGCATTCTACCTCCAAGCTATACTTCCACATCCCCAGCACTTTTTTATTTTTTGTTTTGAAACAGGGTTGATATGTAAATTTTATATTTCTCTTTTCTAAGTAAAATTCACATTGTGACCTATTGCACATAGGAAATGATTACTATAGTATCAATGGTGATACAAGAATTGTTACTAAAAGCATTACAAATCATATTTGTTGTTATAAATGGAGATTTGGATTTAAGGCTGCATCTTCATGTAAGACCAATTAATCATGTGAAATTATTATTAAAAGTCAGCGAACATATTATGCGAAACAAAGGCCCAGAAGAGGCAATTATTTTCCTTCAGAGATGTTTTGTATAACCTCAGATAGGAAGCTATTAGTGATAAACAGATGTTGGGCTGGTACTATTCAGATTTGAGACAAGCACGTATGCATATGTGTGCTCACACACACACATAGCGATTTCCAGAAATCATCTCCAGCAAAACGGAATTAAGACTAATATTTTTTGCCAGCCCAACTTGGGTAAGATCTCTCCATAAACTGCAACACTTGCAGATGTGACAGTTGGCACAATGCTGAACTAAGAGCTTACCTAGAGGACAGAGCGTACAAAATTAACCTTAATTAAAATAGAGAAATAAATTTAAATAAAGTAGCCGGGCATGGTGGCACATGTTTGTAATCCCAGTATTTGGGAGGCTGAGATAGGAGGATCCGGGTTCGCAGCCAGCCTCAGCTGCTTAGTGAGGCCTTCCACAACTTAGTGAGACCCTGTTTCAAAATAAAGAATAAATAAAGCAGCCCAATCATATTTTTTGTCATATTGGATTTAGATTATGAAGAAGTGGATAGCTAGACTCAATTCAAATAGAAGACTGAGTGTGAGAAAAAATCCTCTAAGTAATGAAGTAAAAATAATAATAATTGCATTTTTTGTGGTACTAGGGATTAAACCCAGGAGCAGTCCATCACTGAGCTACACACCCAGTCTTTTATATTTTTTTTATTTTGAGACAGGGTCTACTAAGTTGCCAAGGCTGGCCTTAAACCTGTGATTCTCCTGCCCCAGCCTCCAGAGTACTGGGATTATGGGCGTATGCCACTGCACCCAGTTAATTGCATTATTTTCCTAGGCAGTATCCTAAATACTTGATATGTATTAGTTCATTTAATGCTCAGAATAACTGCATTAGGTATGCATTAGTACCAGTTTCACTTTATAGTGCTAAAGTTAAAGATATGATTGGAACCAGGAGGCTAACTCTAAAGAGTATGAGAAACTTCATGATATAAAGATTAACTGAATAACATAAAACTATACAAAGAGAAATAATACGTACACATTTCATTTGTTCTTACAACTAGAATTTTTTGGTATCCATCCCCCATCTCTCAATTTATTCTAATTCTTGAACAAATCCTCTAAAGCATAGTTAAGTCAAATATTCTCTATAAAATTTACCTTGATATTCAGCGTTAATTTCCTCCCTTCTAAATGTTTCTGTGGTACTTATGGGCACTGTACCATAGCCCTTAAATGATCTAGAACCTTTCTTTCAGAATAATCTACTTCTACTCATGACAAAGAAAACATTCCATTTGTATTTCTACTAAGAATAAGATTTATCTTCAGGGATAGCATGTCCATTTAATCACTAATTATGGAAAACAGCTACAGACAAAAGAAATTCTGTTTGGACAGGAATGTTTTGCATTGCTCCTTTGATGGTTGCAAGAAGAGGAGCTTAAATTAAGCATGGTTTATTAATTAATTAATTTATTTATTTATTTATTCATTCATGGTACTAAGGATTGAACCCAGGGGTATTCTACCTCTGGGTTACAACCCCAGCTCTTTTAATTTTTTGTTATGAAACAGAGTCTCACTAGTCTCACTTTCTGGGAGTCTCACTACATTACTGAGGCTGTCCTCGAACCTGCAATTCTCCTGTCTCAGCCTCTCAAGAACTGGGATTACAAGCATGTGCTACCATGCCTGGCTAATATCATTTGAAATCTATCTCAAAATCTGACTTTAGAATTGCTCCAGCCAACAAAATTACTCTGCTGCTTCTTTCAATAACAGAGGGATAAAGAGGCAGGCATTGTGATGTCCTAACCCCCAGTACCTAGGAAGGCCACAGTATTTAGAGAGAGGGTCTTTAAAGAAGCAATCGAGTTAAAATGGGGTCATTAGGGTGAGCTCTTATACAATATTACTAGTATCCTTATAAGAAGAGGGCAATTGGGCAGACACACATACACAGGGAAGACTGTGGTAAGGTACAAGGAGAAGCCAGGGAGGGACATATCTCAGAAAAAGCCAACCCTAAAGACACCTTGATCTTGAAATCTACCCACCAGAACTATGAGAAATAGTCTCTGTTGTTTAAGTCACTCTGTTTGCCGTGCTAAACTATGGCAGCCCAGCAAATGAATATCCTATCGTTGGCATACAAACAGTGAATGTTATATCTGAGTAGATTTTAAATAAAAAGTGACTGCCAAAATTATAAAGAAAATCATTGAACACATGGCTTTTCAGATCAGCAACATTCCAGCAGAGCAAGGTCACCAGGAGAAGCTCTCTAAAAGGCCTGAAGCCAGGTTTAGGACCTAAGCAGATGGCCACATGCTACAGCACAGATAGTCAATTTTTTTCCTAAGGAAGATGGGGGAGGAAATAAGTAAATTGGTGTTCATCTTCTTATTCTTTTTTAAATTATTTAATTGTACAGATTTATAACCTACCATATGATAATTTGATACATGTATATAGTGCATAATGATGAAATCAGAGTAGTTAACATTTCCATTTCTTAAACAATTTTTAAAATTTTTATTAACATATAATTGTGCATACTTATGGGTTAAAGTGTGATATTTTATTTTATTAATTATTTTATTAGTGCATTGCAATTATACATCATAGTGAGGTTCAATGTGATAAAAATATATATGCACATACAGCACTGCATATTTCCCTCCTCATCTTACCCCACTCCTTCCACCTCCCTCCTGGCACAAGTTAGTGAGATTGGAAGTATTCCTTTTACTTTTATCTCACTTAATTAGCTCATTACCTCTTATTGTTTTAAAATATATTGACAAGCCAGGCATGGTGATGCATGCTTGTAATTCCAGTACTTGGGAGGCTGAGACAGGAGGATCCCAGATTTGAGACGGCCTCATCAATTTAGCAAGGCTTTCATCAACTTAGAAAGACCCTGTTTCCAAATAAAAAATAAAAATAGGCATGGGGGTGTAGCTTGGAGGTAGAATGCCTCTGGCCTCAATCTTGAGCACCACAAAAAAGAATGTCTATCTATCTATCTATCTATCTATCTATCTATCTTTCTATCTATCATCTATCATCTGTCTAAACTGTCATCTATCTATCTAATCTATCTATACTACAAAGCTCTGTAGAGTTATACAACATATGCTTATATAGCATATGGTTCAAGCTTGCAGCCTTAAATTATGAAGCTCAATTATTTAAAATTTTAAAAACAGACTCTTGCCTGGCTTTCTGTAGATTAGATTTTGAATCTTAATAATTCCAGTATCAGGGAGGCCGAGACAGGAAGATGGCAAATTCAAGGCCAGAGCATAGTAACTTAGTAAGACCATGTTTCATTAATAAAAAAAAAAAGAACTTGGGGTATAGCTGAGAGGTAGAATGCTCCTGGGTTCAATTCCAAGTCTACCACAAAACAGAAAAACAAAACAAAACAAAAAAACTTTACCAACAAATTAGCTGTCCCTGTTCAGTCAATTTAGTTGTTTGTTTCCCAAAGTAAAGTAATGTAAAGAGAAGAGCATGGAGTTTCTACTGACATCTCTTCTCAGGAACTTCAGTGCCACAATTTATGGCTTTTCCCTCTGTTCAGTTTCTGGCTTATTCATTATATAATTAACAAATATTAATGGAGTGCTTCTGCTACTTTTGCTAGTGTTATTGATGGAGAAGAAGCAGGCTTGCACACACACACACTCCTCATGACTAAAGTTTCAGAGACAATCAAATACAGTCACAAGCCAGGCATGGTGGCGCACGCTTGTAATCCCAGTACTTGGGAGGTTGAGACAGGAGGATCCGGGTTCGTGGCCAGCCTCAGCTACTTAGTGAGGCCTCCGCAACTTAGTGAGACCCTGTTTCAAAATAAAGAATAAAAAATAAGGCTGGGGGTATAGCTCGGAGGTAGAATGCTCCTGGGTTCAATCCGAAATAAAAAACAACACGTTCACAAGAACAAGAATGGAGGGACTTCCATTGACAGTACCTTGAATCAAACACATCTTCTAGATGCGCCCCTGTGGCACATGCAGGGGTTATATTCTTCCTTGGCATTTTTGTTTGAGCTGCACATAAAAAAGAAACATGTCCTCGTTTGCCCCAGATACTCTACTATTCAAGGATTCAAACTTCCTTTCAAAACAACTGAGCTGAAATAAGTACCTTGTGGTGGCTTTCATGTAATTGGAATCCACTTAGATTACCTATCAATAAAGCCTAAATTTAGCATGTTTCAGTTTAATAGCTGTTCACAAGGTTTCCGCTAAATCTGTGATGGCTAGTTCATCCTTCCACTTTTTTGTTGTGCAAATAAATTTGTAAGATTGATTTTCTGTTCTCCCCTTAGTAATTATTTTTTACATGTGTAATGCTTTTTCCCCAAAGACTTTTCATACTAGAGGGTTGAAATGAAATGCACTGGACTATCCAGCTAATCAACTCCTACTTAAACCCTATCACCAGAAAATATGAAGTACATAATCATTCATTTATTACTTCATTCAGCAAATACTAAATGTGAACCTACTAAACATCAATATTGTGCCAGACTCTAGGGTTTCAACAGATTATTAGCCTTCATGGAGGTTTAAATATTGCTGAGAATGTGGAAAGCAAAACATTACAATAAATGTGCAATCTGTATTCTAGAAACAAATATAAGCTCATAAAAACAAGTATGATGATCATTGCAAAACTAGTTGTACTGTTAAAAGAAAAGCATAAAAACAAATTGAGTGACCATCAACAGTGTCATTCAACAAATTGGATGACCATCAATGGTCATCAATGGTTATAAAATTGATGGTCATTATCCAATAAAAATAATGAGCTCAATTTGTATGGGCTGTTTTGAGAAGATGTTCTTAGTATATGCATACATTAAACACTAGTACAATTGAGATTACAATTATCATTATAGAGGTCTTCTTGTCTCTGTCAAAATAGATCTCTGGGAAATATTAGTGATAATAAAAAGAAAACTATGAATCATTAAGAATCACTCGCTCATGGCGTGACTGGACTGAGAAAAAGCAATGAAATAACTGGAAAAGCAGCATGGAGAAAGGTCACTATTTTACAACACTATTCCTCTGGGACTGATGGTTTCAGAGTAACATTAACTAGGAGGTTTTTCTCTGTGTTCATAGTCTCAAAACTTTTTTTTTTTTTTGCGGTACCCGGGATTGAACCCAGGGGTGTTCTACCTCCGTGCTACACCCCCGGCCCTATTCTTTATACTTTATTTTGAAACCGGGTCTCACGAAATTGCGGAGGGCCTCACTAGGTAGAGAGAGAGAGAGAGAGAGAGAGAGAGACAGGGAGAGAGAGAGAGAGAGCTGAGGCTGGCCGCGAACCCGGATCCTCCGGTCTCTGCCTCCCAAAGTACTGGAATTACAAGCATGTGCCACCACGCCCGGCCTAGTCTCAAAACTTTGAAGGAGCATGAGCTTCTATGATTTTATTTTAATTGAAATAATCTGTACATAGAGTAAAATACACAGATCCTAATTATACAATTCAATGAGTTTTAACAAGTTCGGGCATCTGTTCAGCTAACACCCCAGCCAAGGTCTGTAACCTTTCCTTCACCTCACACAGTTCTCCCACGTCCCCTTCCATTCAAGTTCCCCAACTTCTAGAGATCACTCTTGTTCAGGTCCACCACCAAAGGTTAGTTTTGTTGGTTTGCCAGCATCATATAAAGAGAGTCTCTCAGCTTGTACTCTTTTGTGTCTGCTGTTTTGATTTGTTTGGTTGGTTTTTTGGTATTGGGTATTGAACCCAGGGGCCATTCTACCTCTGAGCTACACTCCAAGCCCTATTCTATTTATTTATTTTGAGACAGGGACTCATTAAGTTGCACAGGCTGGCCTCGAACCTGTGATCCTCCTGTCTCAGCCTCCCAAGTACTGGGACTCAAGGCATGCACCACCGGGCCCAGCTTGTGTCTGCTCTTGACATAGCATTTTTGGCATTCTTTCATATTGCATGTATATGAAGTTCACTTTCTTTACTGCCGAAGAATATTTTGTTACATGAATATACCACAATAGTTTACTCAGTCTTAGATTAAGGGATATTTAGATTGTTTCCAAATATTGGAATAAAGTTACTATGAATATTTTTGTACAAAAAATTTAGCCATATATATTTTTATTAATTTAAGTAAATAGGAAGAATTGCTGGATTCCAGTAATTTAAGGAGTCTGGATTCTATATCCTTATCAACATTTGGCTTGGTCATTTTGTTTTTCAATTTTAGCCCTCTAGTGGGTGTGCTGTTAGAAAAATGCGAAGAGACACGGCTCAACAGCAAGGAACAGGCTTTATTAGTAATAAAAGCCTGGGAGGGAGCAACTGACTGGGAGAGAGCCACCAGAGTCAGAAGCCCGCCTCCTTCCAGACTGGAGGGGGGTGATTATGGCCTTAGGAGTGGGGGTAGGGTATGCGAATACTTGTGTCAGCTGCTGGTTGGTGAGTCTGTGGCCTGGCCATATTTGGTAGGAAGCTTCCGCTGGGAGCCAGGGTAACAGTTAGAGGTGTTTCTTTTCCTTCCTGGTTATCTTCTGCTTTGTGCTGTTTCTTGAGTCCAGGTTCCTGGTGGCCTTTGGCTCAGTCCACAGTGACGACATGTGTGATGTTACCTCATTGTGGTTTTAATTTTCATGTCTCTGATAACTGATGATTCAGAACTCTTCAAGTACTTGGTTTTTCAAATATGTGATTAGTAAATTCCCAGTCAACAATTTTACTCATTTTTAAGTTGAGTTGTTTGTCTTATAATTTTTAAGCTGGAAGTAATTTTATGTAGTTTGAACACAAAACCTTCATCAAATATATGCTTTGTAAATACTTTCTCCGAGAATTTTCCATTTGCTCCTTAGTGTCTTTTGGTGAGGACTTTATGTTTTGGTACTAGAGGCAACCCAGGGGCATTCTACCTACCAGTTACATCTCCAATCTCCAGCCATATATAAGTATGTATATATATATATATATATATATATATATATAGAGAGAGAGAGAGAGAGAGAGAGAGAGAGAGTGTGTGTGTGTGTGTGTGTGTGTGTGTGTGTGTGTGTTACTGGAGATTGAACCTGGGGCATTCTACCTCTGAGCTACACCCCCAGCCCTATTGTATTTTTATTTTGAAACACAGTCTCACTAGGTTGATGAGAGAGTCTCACTACGTGTTGAGGCTCTCCTTGAACCCAGTGATCCTCCTGTCTCGGCCTCCCAAATACTGGGGTTATAAGCATGCACTACCACATCCAGTGCTCTCTCTATATAGATATAGATATAGATATAGATATAGATATAGACATAGACATAGACATAGACATAGATATAGATGATATAGATATAGATATAGATATAGATATAGATATAGATATAGATATAGATTTTTTTTAAAAAGGGTCTCACTAATTTGCTGGGGGTCTCACTAAGTTGCTGAGGCTGGCCTCAAACCTGCAGTCATCCTGTCTCAGCTTCCCAAGTACTGGGATCATAGGCCTGCACCACCATGCCTGGCTTTCCCTCAGTTTTGAAGGATAGTATCACAGGATAAATTGGCAGTAGCTCATATCTTTGATCATCTATATTTAAGGTGGGATTTTCCTCCTCTGGCGTCTTTTAATTTTTTTATCTTTTGTTTTCTGCAGTTGACTATGATACAGTCAGGTGCAGTTTTTTGGCATTTATCCTGCTACCAAGCTCTGAGTTTCCTGGACCTGTAGGAAACCTGAGTCACCCTTGCTTTAAACATTCCTGTTCATTTTTTTCTCTTTCTGGTATTCCCATTATGGACTGTCACATGTTTTATAGTTGTTCCATAGCACTTAGATATTCTGTTCTGGGTGCTTATTTTTCAGTCTTTGTCTCCTCTTTGTTTTTCTGTTTTAGAGGTTTCTATTGACATATCCTCACTCCCACCTCGTGTTTTGCTCTTCTCTCAAGGATCATCACCATGTACTGTCTGAAAACAGTTGCCACATACATTTTCACAACTTTGGACTTACATATGGTGTGAGAGCTATGTTCAATACCAGTTATTCTGGCAGGTCTGGGTACAGTGATTTTCACGGGAATTTTCCCACTTAAAGGTCACATCACGTCAGATGTAAAGGCGGCATGCATTCCTGCCATGCCTGACAGCTCATCATCACATCTGGGAAACTGAGCAATTTCTTAGAATTATGTGGCACCTCCACACACCTTCCACACGAGGAACTTTCCAAACCTTACATGCATCGATCTACACAGTAGCGCATATAGAAACACTGATCGTGACTGATAAAATACCATCAAACTTTTTTTATTGTTAATAACTCTAGCAGTTCTTAAAATAGAAAAAGGTAAAAAATAAAAAATAAAAAGTAGGAAATCCTGGATTGAGACCTCCCACTGTAATTCAGCCACAATAATCCAGCCTTACTGAGATTTTATTTGAACATGTAAACAATTTTAGGGGATTTGTGTAGATAGAAGTAATGAAAGAGAGATGCATAGTGAAAATGATATAAAACCTGGTGTTAAAAACATGATTTAAAATCCTAATGCTTTCTTCTCTAACTTTGTGACCTCAGGAGAGTTACTTGACCTCATTCTGTCATATTTCCTTCATTTCTTAAATGAGCTAATAAACCTGAAAGGGCTATTTTAAGGCTAAGTGACATAGGTAAAGAAGTGGCTGCAAGGTAGGCACTCAATAAATAAACCTTAAATCTTATAAGAAAAAGAAAATACTATAATCTTTGAATATTTTTGATATTTTAAAGTGAAAAAAGTTAACCACTAGACTGCTTATAATGGATCCTAAAGAAGCAATTAAGTTAACTTAGAAAAGTGAAATTGGCAACACATTTAACAAAGAGTGATTCCTATTTTCCTCTCAAAAAGGAAGTTTCCCAGTGGTAAGTTAAGGAATACACTGAAATGCTTACAGAAGTCTGAGAAGTTCATGTTACTCATTGAGATACGTGCCTTTTTTCTCAGGGTGGTAGCTGAGAGCCACCGTTGATCTCAAGGCCAGTGCTCTTGATGTCTGGCAGGGTCGTGGCTCTGTGTCATGAGCAAGTAGTTCTCTAGGAGTCACCTGGTCCTGTGCCACAGAGTGCCTTGAGGTTGGTGGCTTTAATACTGTGCTCTGAGGAAAGCTATGAGCCTCCTGCCTCTACCTCCCAAGTACTGTAATTACAAACTACCTAATTTTAATAACAATATAACCATAGTCATAGTTAAGAGCTTAATAAGTTCTCAAAAATTTGTTATGGAAAGTTTTACCCCTATTTCACATGAAGATATTTAGTTTCAGGCAGCCCAACTTGCAAAACTGGTACAACAGTAGGATCAAAATAGGCATATCTGAGTTATCTAAGTTCAATATCTTTTTCATTCAGGTCGGGCGTGGTGGTGCACACCTGTAATCCCAGTACTTGGGAGGCTGAGATAGGAGTATCTCAGGTTCAAGGCAAGCTTCAGCAAGGTAGCAAGACCCTTAGCAACTTAACAAGACTCTATTAAAAAATAAAAAATAAACCGAATTTGGTGGCACATGCCTGCAATCCCAGTACTTGGGAGGCTGAGACAAGAGGATCACAGGTTCAAAGCCAGTCTCAGCAATTTAGCAAGGCACTCGGCAACTTAGTGAGGCCCTGTTTCCAAATAAAAAATAAAATAAGACCGGGGGTGTAGCTTGGAGGCAGAATGCCCCTGGGTTCAATCTACTGTTCTTTTCAAGCATGCTACATGGCTTCTCTTTATAGCTTGCGTTCCATGAGAGACTGGCTGTGTGATGTAGATAAGCAAGGAAGATGTTTACTAAGGAATGCTCTTGGGGTCACTACTTGGAGTGATTAAATAACAAAGTCAAATAGAGCAAAGGAAAGAAGTTGGATTGTAGTTCAAACACAATACTTCAGCTGACCTCGCAGGGAACTGTGGAGTCAGATGTCTGGGTTGCAGTGAAGAGGGCACGCCTTTACACTCACATCGTTGAATGTGGCTATAAGTCATTGTGTTAACAAGCCATTATATAATTTGGGCTACTTCCAGAAGGCTTGGGTAAGGCAACCTTCTTCAGCAGAATTGATTCCCCAAGAGAGATGAAGCCTGAGAGTTCTCATTCAATAACATTCCTAGAAGAGTGAAGAAAAAGTCCTTCCGTCCTGATGGGGGAACCAGGTGGCACAGCAAAGCAGTACTGTGCGCATCTCCCTAGTAGACAACAGTGATTTTTACAAATGTGGAGTCACTAAAAGAAATCTGATTCAGAAAAAAAGATTAATTCAGAGGAATAAAAGTATGTGAAATCTAAGAGAATAAGTCAATTTAATTTTCTCTACATAGAGAAAGGAAACTTCAGAGGACACACACAGGAAGGAATCATGCTAACACATAGTCAATTAAGAAGGATTCCAAGTAGGGGATGCTTGTTTTGTTTTTTAATTACACTTAGGCACTTTTGCAAGTCCTCCAATAAGAAAACAATATAGTTAACACCTGTGTACTTATCACCCAACCTGTTACTTCTACATATTTTGTTCTTTATGCTTCAGAAGTGGTAAACTAAATACTCAAACAATATGATCAGCTGCATACACTTGTGTCTCTCCAGGATTCCACTTTTCTCTTTGCTTTAGCCCAATTTCTGTAAAACTCAAAGGCTGCAGTGAAGCCTTTGTCCTGAAGCTTTTGGGGGGCTGTAATTCCACGGGACTGGAATGGAGGGAAAGCAAGTGCAGAATGGTTTTATATTGTTCTCTATCTTGTGAAATGTGCTGAATCCATACTTGCGTTCCATTTTTACTCCTATCATCTTTTATTTGTGCCTTTTTTCTTCTTAAGATTTTCTTGGTCCATACAATGTCAAATTTATTAGTCTTATCAATGAACCAGATTTTGACTTTGTTTACCTTCTCTAATATATCATTGGACTATCTTAATTAACTTCTGCTGTTTATTTTCATTCCTTTTACCCTTTTGGTTTACTTTGCTTTTTATTTTCTAACTTGGTGAGCTGGATATTCTTAATTTTAAGAGTTATTCTCTACCATAAACTTTAAGGTTATAAGCATTCCTTTGTGTACAACTTTAGCTACACCCCATATATCTCCATATGTATTATTATAATTATGATCTATAGTATTTTAATTTTTTGAACTTACAGAGATTTGCATTAAACATATTCTCAATGTATGGCAAACCATCATTATCATTTTATACATGGCCTCTGTTCTTACCATTGTTACCTTTAATTCCGCTCCCCATGAAGTCACTGCTCCTTTTAGGCATCCACTCTAATATGTTTGATATTTGTCTTTCAATATGCATTTCTTTGGATGTAGTGTTTGTAATTACCATGTTTGTTTTATATAAGTAGTACTGTGCTATAAATCACATTGTCTCTCTTTCTTCTCACTCTTTATTTTATTCAGATGTTGCTTTTACATTCTCCCTATAATGCTATATGTGTTCTTGGTCATTATTTTTTTCTCCCATGGAATGTGCCCACCACTTAACCATCTTTCCCAAAATGGATACATCTAGCTTTCTTTCAATTCTCCACTACCATGGGGTATGGATGCCTCATAATGGTAAGACCATTGTGATTAAAAGAAATAATATATGTAAAAGGTTTATGGAGTTGCCTGACACCCAGTGAAAGCTAATTAAATGGGCACTATTTTTTTTTTTTTGCGGTACTCAGGATTGAATGCAGGGGCGTTCTACCTCCGCGCTACACCCCTGGTCCTATTTTTTATACTTTATTTTGAAACTGGGTCTCACGAAGTTGCGGAGGGCTTCACTAAGGAGAGAGAGAGAGAGAGAGAGAGAGAAAGAGAGAGAGAGAGAGAGACAGGGAGAGACAGCAAGAGAGCTGAGGCTGGCCGCGAACCCGGATCCTCCGGTCTCCACCTCCCAAAGTACTGGGATTACAAGCGTGCGCCACCACGTCCGGCTAAATGGGCACTATTAATATTAATTTTAAGAAATTTTAAGAAAAAACTGAAAGACATTTTCCTTATAACTTTCAAGTTGGCATGACTGAATGTGTCTTCCAAATGCACCTGAAGCAAAAACATAAGAACTACATGTCAGTCCCACCAAGGAGAGGACACAGCAGCCTCCATCATCTTCCTCTAGGTGCTCTCCACCCTCCCATGTTCTGATGTCTCTAGCAAGTAAGGAGTGGGGTGGAGAATAGTATGATTACTTCTATCCCAAACACTGCCCAATGTTGCAGTGGAGCCTCTTCTCCCCTAGACACTTCAGATGAACCCAGAACAGACCAGGCTGCACTTGTTGCAGAACACCTGAGCCCATGCTTCTCCCAAGAAGTCAGGCTCCTTCCTGATTGCAGAGCAGGAAGAATTAGACTCTCTTCAAAGGTTGCTAACAGCCAAATGTGGGTATCCTGGTTGCTGCTAAATGTACCAAATCTCTAACCAAGAACAGGCCAGGTAACTAGTGAGAAGCCATATCACATTTAGGTTTCACTTAGAGGAAAAAAATCAATTTAATACAACAAATAAAAGACAAACTGCTGGCAAGTTATTGCTTACTTTCCAAATCCTTTAGAAATCCACTTTCTGCAAACTCAAGCTATAATCTGGGATGATAAAGCAAGCAGTAGATGGAAAGTCAGGTTTGCTGGGTCCTCGCCAGGCTCCAGAAGCCTCTGGTGCTGTGATCCCAGACACTTCACAATTCCTCATCGTGGCTCACAGCTTCCTCCGCTGCAGCACGGAGGTCTTGGATGAGATCTTTATATTTTCTTCAAAGCCTCAGCTTTTGTTAAAAACTTTTTTTCTGATTCATACTATTAAAATTATCTCTCTATATTTTAGCTAATATTTGCTATTAAAATGAGAGATGAAAAATAGTAGTGTACACTAGTGCAGACAAATTGGTGTCAGTTGACATATGGTAAAGCACCAATTAACCCATAAACATTTATTTTGCAGGATTTAAATTTTAGAATGCAGAGCTCATAAAAATAATTGAGATCATTGAGTTCAACCACTTCATCTTGCAAATGAAGTAAATATGTTTGCTCAATGATGACTGGCTAGATCAATAAAAGATAAGGACAAAAGCCCAGGATATTTTAATTCCTAATTATGGTTGTTGCATTATCTCAGGGAAACACTTGATATTTATCACAAAGAGGAATCATGCATGGCTTATGATCTACTAGGCAAACAAAAGATAAGACAAAAAAGAGGGGGAGGGGAGAGCATAAAGCACATTATTAAAAATGGCCTGCTGATGGTAGGCATATAGTTGTTGTGAAAGAACAAGAATAGGGGCGATTCATTTTCCTTTTCAATGGCCTAAAACAGCCTGTCCCTCAGTAAACCCACTTGTCCAGAGAACTCACTCAACAACTATTAATACTACCTTAGCCACGTGGTTTTTCCAGTCAGTGCTAACAGACTGATTTATGTCTCTTCCAGGATCTCTCCACCTTAGCGGCAATTCCTACTGGTGTTAGCAAAGAAAACTAGTTCCGACATGAGAACTAAAGTGTGTGCTGTGCTATAGGAAGGGGAGGCAGTACATGAAGAGAATGTTAACAATGACATAAACTGGCAAAGGCAGTTGTCTATGGTATGTGAGGTACTCTATGAAGCAGTGCTTGAAATGGCATTGATTGTGCTACCAGAACCAACTGACTTGCTTGTGATCTTATGAACTGACTTTTTTCCCCTGGCATGCCTTTAGCATTATCCTGTTTGTCTGTAATTTCCCTGGGCTAGTCCAGTGAATCATGGCTAGGGTACTATATTGCTCTAAAAATAAACCATAGAAGCAAGGATGATTGCTTAATTTCAGGGCCACAGGATTGTTCCAGAGTCACTTGTATCTGATTACATACATGTAATTTGTGTCCTGATTTGTCTAGGACACCATACTTTACAATAAGGCTCTGGACTCGCTCGTTTGAACTCATATACTTGAAGATAGCTACACAAGGACACCTGGTTCCTCTTTTGCCACTAAGTTTCAATTGGGTTCAAAGCTCCAGCAGTTTGACATTTCTAAGGTGTGGTATCATAGTTAAGTCCTAGCCAATTTCAGATCTCATTAGGATGATCTAGTTACTTCCCACTCTGTGACCTATAGTCTATCCTTTGCAGCCTTTATATTTGATCCAAACAGGAATCTTCGTTCATATGCCAGTATATAACAAATATTTTGGAATGTATGAGACTTGTGAGAACTAAAACTATTCTTAATCTCCCCCCACTATATCTCTCATTTTCTCCCTTTCTATTCATGTTGAGTCCTATTCAGAGCATTTCTACTTATCAAATTTGGAGGAGAAAGGAACATATTTTATAAGTGTCATGATGGCCTGGTTTTACTCTTATCTCTGGCATGAAAGGCCAGCAGGTTTGCTCTTACTGGTTTACCTGAAGAAGATCAAATGTTCAAGCCAGAGCTGAGTGTCAGGATAGTGGATGAACATTATCCCTGCAAGAGCCTTTGTTTTTTCAATCTGAGCGGAGCCTTTTGTACTTCCTTTTTCCCCACTTCTAATCAGGGAGACTCACTCCCTGATCAGTATTTCCTGAGACACAAATCTGGGGTGTGTTAAACCACCCTATACATTTCTCTTCACCATATGGGTACATCCTTACTTCTGAACCAGAACTTTTCAGAATAAATTCCTATATATAATTGCCTTCTAAGTTAAGTGCATTACAACACTACACTAATGCCTTAGGAGTAGGGGAGTTTAGCAACATTAATTCTATATGGCAATTTTTTTTTTTTTGCGGTACCGGGGATTGAACCCAGAGGCGTTCTACCTCTGCGCTACACCCCTGGCCCTATTTTTTATACTTTATTTTGAAACCAGGTCTCACGAAGTTGCGGAGGGCCTCACTAAGTAGAGAGAGAGAGAGACAGGGAGAGAGAGAGAGAGCTGAGGCTGGCCACGAACCCGGATCCTCCGGTCTCCGCCTCCCAAAGTACTGTGATTACAAGCATGCGCCACCACGCCTGGCTTGTATGGCAATTTTTAAAACAAATGAACTGTACACCTATAGTCAGGGGGTAGTGATTATGATTACTCTATTATTCTCTTGCTTAAGTCATTTATTCTAGAATTAAATTACCTCTAACATCTTTTTTCCTCTCACTGATGATGGTCTAGAAATTTTCTGTCAATACTTTAAAATTTAAATTTACATACATGCAAAATTTGGGCACTCAATTTGTCCATGAGCCTTGCCTATCTAATACAGTATAAGTAATAGGGAAAATCATTTCTGGGGTTCCTTTTTAAATCTACAACAGCTGACAGTTGGCAACACAAACAAAACATCCAAATAACTTCCAAGTGTAAGTATGTCCTAGAAATGTCCCTGATTGGAACATCTTGTAAAAAAAAAAAAAAAACTTTCTCTATTTCTAAACACAATAACTATCTTTCCTATCCCAAACCTCTTTATTTATTGAAGACCAGCTGTCTTTGACCTGATATTGGATTCCTCCTCTTCTACTCCTGCCAGTATGTCTACCATCTTAAAATATAAACACAAATCTCCCCATGACCTGACATTCTCCTCTAGCTACTTCCCTTTCATTCTCCTTTTCAAATGATTTGTTTTATTTAAATAGATGTATTCTAAGTGCTAATTACTTTTAAAAATTGTATTTACTACAGTTTCCATACTCAAGAATGTTTTATTTTCTTATGTTTCTCCTTTTCATGACAGCTTTTTATGTCATTGAAATATCTTTCCACATTTTTACAGAGTACAAAGTATAACTATTTTAAGAGTTCTTCTGTGTTTCCCAATAAATATCTAATTTCTACTGTGTTACTCTGTTCATCTTTGATTTTATATTTTGTGCTGTATTTATTATTCAAATGGCTCATGGTCATTGTTTTCTGTATTGATAAATGAAGGACTAGGCTTATTATCTTCTTTACCAATAAACCTCTACCCTGATTGGGAATACTGGCTCTGAATTTGGTTTTGTTAGTGAGGTTTATTTCTGTATCCAATCAGGAGATAAAAACAGTTTCTCTAACTTTAACAAAAAACATCAGCATAAAGAATTATTAAGCAAGTATTAGAGAAGTAAAAAAGCAAAAGGGAAGCTTTTTTCCCTTTTTAAAGTTAAACTTTTTAAAGAAGTAAAAAAGCAAAAAGAGTTATTACAAAGGTAGTAACTTCAACACACAGCCACAACAGCTAAGACTGCAGGGATAAAAGGGAAGAAGTTGGGATTACTACAACTTGGAAGTTTGCAGGGTGAGTCCTCTTGCACTCAGGAGTACACTTGGAGCATGGCTCAGCTGTGCCTCAGGCTCAGGGAAGAACCAGTGGAGCTGAGTCAGATCTTCTCAGCCCGTCCTAGTGCTTTAGAAACTCAGAGGAAGGGCCAAGTAGGGGTGAGGCCCAAAGCCTCTGAGGAAGGGATCCTGCAAAGCTGGTGTTCAAATCTGATGGGGCACAGTGAACTCTACTCTGTGAAAGATGGAAAAACTGCAAACCAAATCAATAGCTACGACTGGAAGAAACAACTTTTCTCCTGATGAAGAAGTGCTGCTCCTGATATCGACACAAGGAGCCTTCTAGTCTAGTCTCTCTCCCTTCAGTGACCCCCATTTGCAGAACCTAATAGGGAACAAGTCAACAAAGAAGGAATATGGTTTGCAGAGTCTCAGTTCTATTACAGCAAAATAGTATAGATGGGTGAATTTGAAGCTGAGAGAGAACAGTATAAAACTATGTATTATTTTGATAAGAGCAAGAAAAGACAAAATTAGTTCACAAATTTTAGTTTTTGCTTATATCATTATGAATAAAGAATAGTGTGAGTAAATAGTTCTTTATCAAATGTTGGTTTTTATGCCTTTATTTAGAGGTCATATAAAAAAAGCCATTTCCTTGGTGATTGTAATACAAGTGCTCATGAATTCTGAGATGAACCATGGTCACAGTGTAGTCAACCACTGACCACTTGTTCTATTGATCACAATTCAGGCTGAGAAATACTAGTTTTTCTTGATGTCTCTCACATGCCTTACCCTATTTAGTTGCTGATCTAGTTTGTGAAGAATGCGAAAAGAAACTGAAACAACATATTGTAGAAAAGAATGATTAAAAAAAACTTGCTAATAGTTTCTAATGTAATTTTGACAAATGAGTCCAAAACAGAAAATGAACCTTCTCAGTGACTCACATTAAATAATTCACATTCCATTCTGTTCCTTACAGGAATGTAGAATAGAGCCAAAATTGAATGTATGATTGCTTGAAAAGATTCAATTTAAAATGCATTCCTTTGCCTGATTATAGCATAGAAGTTATTTGGAATTTTTTATGAATACCAGCAAAATAAATCTGAATGGAATTTACTGAAACTGTTGATTGATCTTTCAGTTACTGCTCCCTTTCAAGGAGCAGAGACTCATAATTGATTTGTCAGAGATACATAAAAATGAAATAACTTTGGTAGATAATTTTCATTTATATCCTGTGAAATGCAGTTTCAGAAATCTGCTTATTT
Organism: Glis glis; assembly: GCA_004027185.1. Lineage (NCBI taxonomy): Eukaryota > Metazoa > Chordata > Mammalia > Rodentia > Gliridae > Glis > Glis glis. Next base: position 27,825 of record PVJS01021074.1, read on the forward strand.
CTCCATGATAACATAAAAGTCTTAAACTGTTCTTTCTTTCCTTCTGCCTTTATTGACCTAATTTTAAACATTAAATACAGTTTCATCTTCCAAAAAGAAAGATAACACCTTTAAACCAATTGGGCAATCTAATTTGCCATATGAAAAGATAAATGTTGGATTTCAACTTTTCCCTAATAAGAAAAAGGCAAAGCTTATATTAAGAGGTAAAGACTACAATAAGTAATAAAATTAGGAACCAATGATGATTGTTACTATAGAATGTGGATTCATTCTTAGTTCTGCTAGAGTTATTGAAGTTACTGAATCAGTTACTAAACTGCCAATTTTGAATCCCAGCTTTGCCATTAATAGCTATATATCCTTAGGCAAAAACTCAACACTGTCTGCCTCCATATCCTCATCATTAAAGTGGGATAATAACAATATCTAAATCATAGAGCAATTGCAATGACTGCATGTTAATAAAAGCACTTAAAACAATGGTTGAAACATGATGAGTGCATGACAAATATTAGTTACTAATAATATTACTATTATATTTGTAGATGGTCAGCCCACTGTAGGACAGTTCTAAATGCTAAGTATACAAAGACAGTCTTAGAGAGTTGAATATCTTTTTTTAACTAATATTCAAGTGTTGAAAAAATGTTGATAATTATAATACACATATATATGTAATATATGTATTTACTATATTACTATGATATATATGTTACTATAATATTCTGACTTGAATTCCTTTGGAAAGATACCCAGGAGTGAGTGGTATAACTGGGTGGAACTAGAGAATATAGTGCTAAGTGAGATTAGCCAGTCACAGCAAGTGAAGGGTCATGTGTTTTCTCTCATATATGGAAGCTAGAAAGAAATTGACAAACAAAAGGGACTCCAGATAAATGAGGAAAGATACCAGTAGAATGGTGGAAAGGGATTTAGGGACGGAGGTGGGGAGAGGATGAATTCTCATGAATTCTGAGATGGACTATGGGTACTCTGTAGTCAACCATGGACCATTTATTACACTGATGATAGTTCAGGATGAGAATCTAGTTTTCCCCCTATTTGGCTATTTGGCTGCCATTTTAGTTTAGGACAAAGTGTAAAGAAAGTGTAAAGAAGACATTGTAGAAAAGAAAAATAAATTTTAAGATAAGATGAGATTGTTAGATTATTTGAGATGCCAAGAAATCAATATTTGACTTTAAAATAATTGAATCGAGGCTTTGAATTATACTGATCCCACTCTGATTATTCATATTCATTCAGGTTATCTCTTTCTAAGAGTGAACAGTCATCTAAATCAAACCTTTATCAGGGAATGATGGGGAAATGGTGCTTTATTTAAATATTTATAGATTATAAACTACTAGTGTTTAGGGTCTGGGTATTACCTATTTAGTAAGTGCTAAGTACTCTGTTTAAAGGGTTGTCTACACATGGAGAGATAATACAAATGATATCAGTTCAGAGAAAGACAAAATCAACATAGGAGATCAGAAAAGATAAAGAATGAAGCTAGAGTTTTGTTCTAGAAGATGGAGTTAGTTGTATAGAGGTAAAGAGGGATTTTTTTTTTTTTGCAGTACTGGGAATTGAACTGAGGGGCATTCTACCTCCAAGCTATACCCCCAGCCCTATTTTTTATTCTTTATTTTTAAACAGGGTCTCACTAAGTTGCAGAGGGCCTCACTAAGTAGCTGAGGCTGGCCGTGAACCTGGATCTCCTGGTCTCAGCCTCCCAAGCACTGGGATTACAAGTGTGCGCCACCACGCCCAGCTTAAAGAGGGAATTTGAGATCTTGAAATCAGAATGAGTAAAAGCTGCATAGCTGAGTGATTATAATAAACAGTGAGAAGCCTGGGGAGTATTTGGTATTGTATGGAGGTGATGAGCAAGCCCTGAGGTTATGGATCTAATATTACAGGCAAGTCAGAAGTGCTCAAACAATAGGATACGATGATGAAATAAACCACTTAGCACCATTTATTTAGTAGTTTAGAAAAAAGGAGAATTGAAGATGAAAAGTTGAATAATGGGAGTCTTATCCAAAGTGTGATATTTAAAAACCTTTGGTAGAAAGAAAAGGATAAAAGCTTGGAGGAGAAAATAGACCAATACGATGGATTAAATATAGACTATTAAGGAGCAGGAAGAATCCCAGTACTTTGAATGCGGAAACAAGAGGATCTCAGGTTAAAGGCCAGCACATGGTAGATTAGCAAGACCCTATTTCAAACTAAAAATAAAATAAGACTGGGACTGTAGCTCAGAGCTAGAATGTGCAGTGTAAGAGGTAAGGATTTAGTTCCATTTTTCTACAGGTAGATAACCAGTTTTCTCAGCACCATTTGTTGAAAAGACTGTCTTTTCTGCAACGTATGTGTCTGATATCTTTGTCGAAAATCAATTGGCTATAAGTTTGTGGATTTGTTTCTGTATCTTCTATTCTGTTCCATTGATCTATGTGTCTGTTTTTGTGCCAATACCATGCTGATTTTATTACTATAGCTCTGTAGTCTAATTTGAAGTCAGGGATTGTGATGCTTCATGCATGGTTCTTATTGCTGAGAATTGCTTTGTCTATTTTGGGTCTTTTGTATTTCCACATGAAAATAATGACTGATATTTTCTAGATCTGTGAAAAATGATATTGGTATTTTGATTGGGATTGCATTGACTCTGTAGATCACTTTTGGCAGAATGGCCATTTTGATAATATTTATTCTGCCTATCCACAAGCAAGGGAGAGCTTTCCGTCTTCTAAGATCTTCAATTTCTTTCTTCAGTGTTCTATAATTTTCATTGTAAAGGTCTTTTACCTCTTTGGTTAGGTTTATTCCTAGGTATTTGATTGGTTTTGAAGTTATTGTGAATGGAATAGTTTTCTGGATTTCTTTCTCAGTGGATTCATGGTTGGCATATATGAAAGCTACTGATTTTTTTAGGTTGATCTTGTATCCCACTACTTTGCTGAATTTGTTAGTCAGTTCTAGTAGACTTTTGGTTGAGTTTTTTGAGTCTTCTAGATATAGGATCATACCATATGTAAATAGAGATCATTTTAATTCTTTTCCTATTTGAATTCCTTTGATATCCTTCTCTTGCCTTATTGCTCTGGTAAGTGTCTCGAGGACTATACTGAAAAGGAGAAGTGATAGTGGGCATCCTTGTCTTGTTCCTGATTTTAAGGGGAATTCCCGCAATTTTTCCCCATTCAATATGATGTTGGCTTTGGGTTTCTTATATATTGACTTAATGATGTTGAGGTATGTTCCTTCTATTCTTATTTTCTGTAGAGTTGTTAACATGAATGGGTATTGGAATTTGCCAAATGCTTTTTCATCATCTATTGAAATGATCATGTGATTCTTTTTTTTTAGTTTGGTTTATGTGGTGAATAACATGTATTGTATTGTGTATATTGAACTATCCTTGCTTTCCTGGGATGAAACCAACTTGGTCATGGTGTACAATTTTCTCGATATGATTTTGAATGTGCATGGCTAGTATTTTGTTTAAAATTTTGGCATCTGTGTTCAACAATGATATTGGTCTGTAATTTTCTTTTCTTGAGGTATCTTTATTTGGCTTTGATACTAATGTGTTGCTGGCCTCATTGAAGGAATTTGGAAGAATTCTATCTCTTTCAATTACACGGAATAACTTGTGAAATATTTGGTTTAGTTCTTCTGTAAAGGTTTTGTAGAATTCAGCTGGAAAACCATCTAGCCCTGGGCTTTTCTTTGATGGCAGACTTTTTATTGCTATTTCTATCTCTGTGCTTGCTATTGGTTGATTCAGGTTTTCTGTGTCCTCTTGATTCAATTTAGGTAGGTCGTATGTGTCTAGAAATCTGTCAATTTCTCCCATGTTTTCCAGTTTATTGGAATATAAGTTTTCAAAGTAGTTTCTTATGGTCCTCTGGATTTCTCCACTATCTGTGGTGTTGTCTCTTTTTTCATTTCTGATTTTGGTAATTTGGGTTGATTCTCTCCTTCTTTTGGTTAGGTTAGCTAGTGGTTTGTCAATCTTGTTAATCTTTTTTTTTTTTTTTTTTTTTG
>PVJS01021075.1:0-25485 GCA_004027185.1 Glis glis
AGTTTCAGCCAGGCATGGTGGTGCATGCCTCTAATCCCAGTACTTGGGAAGCTGAGACAGGAGGATCGCAGGTTTGAGGACAGCCTCAGAAAGTTAGCTGGGGCCCTCCGCAATTTAATGAGACCCTGTTTCAAAATAAAAAATAAAATAGGGCTGGGGGGTGTAGCTCGGAGGTAGAATGCCCCTGGTTTCAATCCCCAGTACCACCAAAAAATAAAAATAAAACAAGTTTCATAAAGAAATTCGCCACACCTTCTGTGTACTCTGACAATTCTCTATTTTATTACATATTGTAAATTACAGTTGGCGACCGGCTAAGTTGGTCTCAAGTTGGCCACTAGTGCGTTGTGCTCCACATTTTGAAAAACTCTTCTAGGTTCATGACCTACTTCTTTTAATAACACCATCGCCAATAACAACAATAATACCACTTTTTAAAAACTTTTGGTGGTAGTGGGGGTCGAACTCTGGAGCATTCTACCTCCAAGCTACACCTAGGCCCTATTTTCTTTTTCATTTTGATGCAGGAATTGCTGAGGTTAGCCTTGAACCTGCCATCTTCCAGTCTCAGCCTCCCAAGGACTGGGATTAAAGGTGTGTGCCACCACACCCAGCTCAATACCACTTTAGAAGTATTAACAGCCATTAGCTGGGGGGCATGGCACACGCCTGTATTCCCAATACTTGGGAGGCTGAGACAGGTGGATCTCAGGTTCGAGAGTCTCAGCAACCAAGTGAGACTCTGTTTCAAGATTTAAAAAAAATAGAGCTGGGGGTGTAGCTCAGAGGTTAGAAATGCCTCTGGGTTAAATTCCCAGTCACCCCCCCCCACATACACACATGAAGTATTAACAGTTATTAAGTCAGGGCGTCTAGGCACTCCCCAACATTCCAACCGACAGACTGATTATTGAGAATGGAAGAGATGGCTTTCATCTTAAAATTTCAATTCTCTCCCAAACTCCTTGCCAATACTCTTTGACACTGTCGCTGGCATGAAAGTGACTTTGTATGAGACAAAACTTTTGAAGCTAACACATTTTGGGGGTTGACAGTCCCTTTCTAAGCTGCTCAAGAACACATCCAGTGGGGACACGGAGAGAGGTCCTGGTAGCTAGAGCTCTCCTCCGACTCACTGTGCCTCGTCTCTCACAGGCAGGAAGAGCCTTGGGAGAAATTAAGGGTGTGGGTGTGACCCAAGAACTTTCTTATTTTTGATCCTCTTGCTCTGCCCTTCTTTGGTTCCATTTTCAAGTGAGTCCTTTGAGCTTCAGATTGGGAAAGGTTTCGCTACCCCCTTGAGCATAGGTGTATAAAACTTGTTATGAGGTTAAATGAAATAATCAATATAAAGTGCCGATGACTAAACTCTGAAGTGTTAGTTTTACTGTGACCATGATAATAGCACCATCATTATTTACATATTCCAGTCTCCCTCCCCTTCTCAAACCACTCGGTTACATAGTAACTCTGACCCCATCTTGGTGAAGCCCACCTGTGTCCAGAGGTGCCCGTGAGGTGCCTGTCCCTTTCTGAGCCACCCCTTTTTAGCCAGGTTGTGTTTGGTCCCTATCAACTCTTCTCACTGGCTCTTAGACAAGGCACGAACCTGTGTATGTGCAATTTTTACCTTCTCCCAACTCACAACCTACATCCTAATTATTCCCATCTGGTATCATTTTTTTCTCACAAGATAAAAAAAGTAAACGACTCATTTTTTATGCTCTGTATTGCAGAAATTAAGCAAACCTCAGCAAACTATCAGCAAATAACCAAAAGGAAGGGGGGAGGAAAGTGCTAACCTCAAGTTAAAACCTCTTCAAGCTCCACTGGGCTTTAGATTGCTAAGTCTAAACTTTGTTTCAGGAACACTGTGAGGTTAATCAGAATGTTAATTCTTGCAATTTCAGAGCCAAATCGAAAAATGGGGGGAGATCTTTGCGAGAAAGGCTAGAAAAAATCGGTTTGAATTTACCCGCGGGCAGGCGCAAAGCAGCAAATGTCACGCTACTCACCTCCCTGGTGGAAGGTAAGCAAGATGTGTGGCCATTTCACGAAGTGGCTGAGCTTAACTGTCGGCTGGAGGCTGACATTTTACATGTTTCATGATTAACTGGAAATCACTGGGATCGGCGCGCCCTTCTGCATTGGGTGTCAAGCGGCTGCTTGAGAGAAGTTCAAAGGTCCTTTTACTTAGAGGGAGCCAGTAGTTGCAGAGAGTCCCAGGGATGCCTATAAAGGTCCCTGTGATCTGAAGAGTGGTCAGGTCCAGCCTCAGAGCCGGGGACAGGGTCACCTCTGCTGCCACATGGTGTCTGAAACACCCCCTGTCTGAACTCTTGCAAGAGTAACCCACAAAGCAAGGTAATTGTCACTACTAGGAAATACATTGCATGCATGACCCCTAATGGTTATTTTAAAACTTCTGTCACTTCCAGGGTCCTACTTATGCCCAATACCTGGATTTATTAAAATATTGATAACTTAATAAGGCCAATAAGGTAGGGGTGATGAGAAAACATGGAGGCGGATCAAGGATGATCTCCTATGTAGATCCATAGCCACAATTGGAATAAATACCTAATTTGCTCATCAGTCTGGGTTTGTGGATGAAGTTTATGGTATATAATAAATATCATCCTCATAGTCGAGAACAAGAATATCTGCAGTTGAATTTGTAGGATGGGAAACAGGAAATACAGCCAGGTGGTTCTAATGGAGGAAGATGTAGATTTTTCTCTAGAGTCTATCTTATGGGTCTTATTTTTTCCCTCCGTCAAAAAGATTTTTTTTTTTTGTAGTACTAGGGACTGAACCCAGCTTCACTCTACCACTGAACTGCATCCCAGCCCTTTTTGTTTTTGAAACAGGGTCTCACTAAATTGCTGAGGCTGGCCTCGAACTTGTAATCCTCCTGTCTCAGCCTCCCAAGTGCTGAGATACAGGTGTGCACAACCCCGCCCAGGTTTTCTTCCATTTTTTATTGATGTGATATTATGACATTCCTATAGGAAGTTGGTTTTGGAGGAGGGCATCTTAGACTATTTAAACAGCAACCATAAAGTTAGCACAGCTGCGGGCTTACACTTTGCCATCTTTGAGGCAAAGTTGCTTGGCTAAAACTTACCCTCCAGAGGCAGCAGTCACCAAATTTCCAGACCACACTTATTAGCAGTTGACTTTCAGCCTGGTGGGGGGGGGTGTGTGTCCACATTTTGCCCTTCAGGGAATTGCTAATATCACAATCCTTGTTTTGAAAAACAGTCCAGGTAATCTTAGCCCAAGACGTGGGTTTTTGTGGAGAAGGGAAAAAACTGGAAATCCCACTGAAATTCCAATATTTGGTTGTCAGGTTTCAGTTTTTTGAATCCTTATAAGCACAGTGCCCGAAGTCTTTTGTTATTATGATAATGATGATTAGAAGTAAGTCATGCTTCTTAAAATTAATGTAGCTATGGGATAATTCAACATATCTCTTTATGTTTGTGATCTTTCCTCCTTGAATCCCTAAGGCTGTGCTTTAAAGGGTAATAATTTGAAAGGGGCTTCCTCATAAGCTCTGGAACACCGTAGACGCCCTGGTTTTCTCTAACTGAGTCTTGGTGCCATAGAAAGTCTTTAAGTAGGCGGATGATGACAGAAACCTGAAAGCCGAGTAGCAGGAAAGTGAAAGCAAAATCATTATTTGAGTGCTAAATAGAAATACTCTTTCCATACACATTTTCAATATTCTTTAATACTTGTGGACATTTACACATATGGATTTGTTCATACATTATTAGTTATTAATAAGAAATTTTCCTAATATAATGATGGGGCGAGATGGTGGTGAATTTCAGATTTTATTTAAAGCAGGTTGGTTGATGTTTTCAAAGAAGGGGGGTGGGAATCTGGCTTACATATCCAGCCAAATGTTTAGGTTCAGTTGTTAGGTGGCTCTTGAATGATCAGCCCATCTTCCCCTTAAAACAATGCATAGGTTGTAGGAGACCCCATAGCTATTCAGGGGATGTCTAGCTAGGACTTGGCTCAGGAAGGGGCTGGAAAGAGTGACAGGAATAAAGTTTGTCCCCTCGCAACTCAAGAGTCATCTTGGCTTCAGGCACCTGGATCATGTTTACCCCAACACCTGGTCTCCTCTGGAAATATTAGCAGAGCTGACCGGAGAGGCTCCTGCCTCGAGGTGTTTAGGGTCTAAGTGTTCATTCTCCACTTTTGTGTTTTCAGGAGAAGCTGTTCACTTAGCTCGGGATTTTGGGTACATTTGCGAAACAGAGTTTCCTGCAAAAGCCGTCTCTGAGTATTTGAATCGACAGCACACGGACCCCAGTGACCTGCACTCCCGAAAGAACATGCTGCTGGCCACCAAGTGAGTGTCCCAAGCCTTCAGTCCTCGTCCATGCTGCTGGGCCACCCTTGGGAAGAGGCGGTGGCGAGTGGCAGCACAGACCGTCTTTGGTGGGGTGGACAAGGAGCTCCATGGGTTGCCTAGCAGCACCATTTGCAGCCTGTGGTGAGGAGGAGCTGGCTAGGAAGCCAACCCAGCTGTGCGGGGTGGGCAGAGTTGACGGACTATCCCCCTGCCTCAGTTCCCTTCTCTACATGCAAGCCTGGCTTCATTCATCCGAATGCAGGCTGTTAAGAGCTCCCACACCTGGGGATGTCAGGCAGACCTGCTCCAGTGGGCCCTCTTTCCACTTCTTGCCTGGACCCTTCCGTGCATATTTCTGCCAGGGTTCCACATCTATCTCCCTGTCACATCCAAGCAGCCATGTGTGCTCGCTCAGGGTGTCTATATGTCACCCACGTGGACCCATCTCTACCCACAGCTCTAATTACTCCGTTTCCAACGTTGCTGTTTGTCATCTTCCACAGACTTGTAAAATTTACTACAACTCCAGAGGGGGAAATAGTAAATCTCTGGCTAAATTTAGGTCTAGAGCTCATTTGAACTTTTACAGTGGGTTTTCTATTTATTTGATTTACTCCTGTCTTTGGCTTCGGTGTCATATTGTTGATGCTTTATGGCCGGTTCAGGCCTGCAGTGGGCGGCGCTGCGTGCGCCCGCACGTTTCTCTCGCAGGGGCGGCCTAAACAGCGGCGCTCGCTCATTTATTTAGTGCTCCGGGACGCGGTTTGTTCCGTTGACAGCGTAATTTAAAGAAATATATGGAAGGCTGAAAAATCATTTGCTCAAATTTGTCCAGATGTTTTTGAGACGTGATTGGAATTTGATTGCCCCTTTCCGCAGGGTCAAAAAATATTAATGTCCCAGAACTTTAATTGCTTACAGACCCTGGTTTGGGCTTTGAAGATTTAAAATGTTTGACTCTAAGCATTTGTTCTCCCCACTACAGAATTTCCTTTTTGGCACTTTGGTAATGACTACAAACTTAAGGAAAGACTTTAACCATCTCTCCCCACAATCAAAACCTGGCACCCGCCCTCGTTTTAGAAAGTTTTCCTCTGGTGTGCCAACTAACAATATGTAGATATTTGTCAGTAGATTGTCCTCATACCCCTTGACCTCCTGTCTGGTGTCGAGGGACCTTTATAAAAGAGGGAGGACACTTTAGGGGAAAATAAAGATAAAACCAAAGTTATAGGTCAGATAATGGGATTCCACAAAAGATGGCTTTCCCTAAGGGATTCTTGTGACTGTCCCCTCTTAGGGCCTTGTGGCTTTTCTTAGGCCTGTGCTTCTTAACCTGAGTGTCAGAATCATCCAAGGAGGTTTTCCAAATATTTATGCCTGGACCATCCCCAAATGCTCTGACTTGGAATCCTGAGGGATGGGGCTGGGAGTGTGTATTTGAACCTCGCAGGTCATCCTAAGTATCTGGCTTAAAAACTGCTCCACTTAGGTGGGAGGAAGGACCTGTTTCTTCCTAGTGTGAGGATGTGTGGGTACTTTTCTAATGAAGACATCAGAGAAGGAGGGTACCCTATTAGTGTTCTTTAGCCATCAGCCCTAAAACCCTCAGTCTTTTAGCTTCTTCAAGTGGATGGGAGAGAAGCTATTTTGATCTGATTGCCAAAGCGGTGGCTCCCTGAGAAAGGATGCCCTAGGGTCCTTCAAAGCCAGTAACCTGCCCTGTTTACCTGCTGTATAGGCTGGGTTTTGCCAGGTGTCTCTCTGGCCATCTCACCAGGAGTCTAGGACTAGGATGCTGTAGCTTGGCTTCTTTTGAAACCCCACAGACCCACAGGCTGGCTGAGAAGTCAGCCAATGTGTGCAAGGCCCTGGCCTCTGGGATGCTGCGCCTCTGCCTGTCAGCAGAGCCAAGCCATTTGACCTTCAGGGCGAAAACCCTCCTCTCCACCTCCTATATTAAAAATTTCTCAAATAAGCTCAATCCATAGTTAGGCACGCAGGAGTTCTAAGGCTGGAAGATTTCTCTAAATTGTAGGTGCCTTCAGGAAATAAAAACCTTCAACAAATAAAAATCTTCCCTCCCCAGTGTCCCGAGTCTACCTTATGGTTTTATTTAAACTATGTGGCTAGCCTTTTATATTGACAACAGTGCTGTTACACAAAGATTTTTAGTAACCCACACTCAAAAGGGGGAGACAAACAATTTAAAAAAGGGAAGAATTTATCTCCCTCCCCAAATACTGCAGGTAAACAGGTTTTTGCTTTGAATGGAACCAGCATTCTCTCCTAGAATAAACAGTTTCTTGCCCTGGGCCATGCAGGGCTCCAACAATCTGCTTCCGTGCCAGGGGCCTAAATCTTTCTGGGCTCTTTTTTTGTGCCTGATCACCAAGAGGTTGGAGAGGCAGAGAGGAGGGGGAGGTGGCTCAAAGGAAATACCAGGTAAGAGCTCAAAATTGTTGAATATTCGGAGGCAAATGCTAAAGCCTAGCGAATTTCCCAGAGCACGGCTCTGGAGTGCAGGGGGGAAGACTGAACGGAGAAGAAAGGCCAGGCTTGGTGTGGAAGGGGTGCACTCCCCCCCTTTCCCTCTAGTCCCAGCTGCTCGACCAGGGAGTGCGCTGGCAAAGGAAACAGAGCGGAATCGCCCACATTAGCCTCGCTCTTCAGTGACGGGGCGCCTCTGGGCTTGTGTGAGCGTCTCCTTTCTCATGCCAATGACAGCGACACTGAGGGTGATTTTCTGTTTCTCCCCCACCCCTCTGCAGGCAACTTTGTAAAGAATTTACGGATCTGCTGGCGCAGGACCGGACGCCGATCGGGAACAGCCGGCCCAGTCCCATCCTGGAGCCGGGCATCCAGAGCTGCCTCACGCACTTCAGCCTCATTACGCACGGCTTCGGCGCCCCGGCCATTTGCGCGGCGCTCACCGCCCTGCAGAACTATCTCACCGAGGCGCTCAAAGGCATGGACAAGATGTTCTTGAACAACACCGCCACTAACAGGCACACGTCTGGGGAAGGCCCAGGTAGTAAAACTGGCGACAAGGAGGAGAAACACAGGAAATGAAAAAAAAAATTTAAAAAGAAGGAAAATGTTTTAAATACAAAAGGAAAACAAAAAAATTAATTTTAGCTTTAAAATATTGGATTGGCTTTGGAAGAATTATATTAGGTAGAATACACATACAATCAAAAAAATTAAAAAGAAAGCTAAATAACTTTAAAAAAAACTGAGGCTTACAACGGAGCAACAATATCGGTTCTCAGTGTTTATTTCAAGATACACTTGGAGACAACCGTCCGGATTTTCCACTTCGGTTCTTTCGAGTTTAGTAGTACTGATAATAAAAAGAAAACTATGATTCCCCCCTTTGGAAAATAAACATAAGACTAAACACGAGAAAACGCTAACTTATTGGAAGAAAATCGGAGAAACTGTTGGTGCCCGTGCTTTGAGAGCTGGTTGACTGAGACGCACGAACTTTTTAATTTTTAATTTTTTTTTTAGGAAACTCTCGCAGTCCCCGCCCTCCATCTCACCTGACCCCTCTCCAGTCTTACCCTTTTCTACGTCACCCTGCATCCTCACACTGTTACGGGAATCTTCTGAGATGGAAATAGTGTGGTTAGCCCTCTGGCGTGGTTTCAGCCCCTTTAGGACCCCGGCCCCGCGTTCTCAACCCCGGGTGCCCCACTCCCCTGAGGGTTGCATAATTAGGGCGGGCGGGGCGGGCTGGTGCGGGCGGGGCGGGCGGCCTGCGAGACGCCGCGGAGGCTGCAGCCTTCCCAGCCTCCGGGCCCACCCAGCGGAGGCCACCGCGGCTGAGAACAATCCAGACCAATAGTTGATTCGGACTCATCATCAGTTCCTTTCAGAAATGTTACTAGTTCCCAGCCTTGCCAACATCTGCATACAGAGAATCTTACATTTGTTATATTTGTGTCATCTACCAATTTTAAGAACTATAGTAAAAAAAAAACTATGAATACATTGATTAGTATGTAATTCCTTCTGAGGGGTATGTACCATTTCATTCTCTTCTGTTTTCCAAAGCTTTGCCCGCATGGTTTATGAGCTTCTTCAAAGAGGACTTGGGCTTCCTACACAATCTATAAGGTACTGAGAAAAAATCCGATCCTTTTTTAATCAAAGCCTGTATGTCAGAATTCTGCAGGTGCACTTCTTTAAAGAAGCTCAAAGGGAATAATTTAGAAAGTGGCCAATAGGATGGAAGCAGCTTTGAATCTACTTGCTAACATACCTCAACACCGGGTTGGGGGGGCTGCAAAATGAATTTTAAGGGAAAAAAGTGAGGGTTCTTGGAACCCTATATTATAACAGTATTGCCCTCACTTAAAATGGATTCGACTTCACTGGGCCCTTTGGTGATTGCCGTTTTAGTGGGGGGAAGAAATAGTTTTGCAAGTGTACTAGCGAAGAGGGGGTGCACGCACCCATGTTTCTGCAACAATTGCTTTCTTACAAAATGTTTTATGAATGAGGCACCTCCCCAAGACGTGCACTTGTTTTGCATATGTTGGTAAAATAATGCAAAGTGAAAGGAGATGTATTTCGTCTTTGAATTGTACTGTCTGGATACACTGGGCCTATTCCCAGTGGATAAAGTTTCATCCATTTAATGTTTCTCACGTCTAGAAACCTAGCTCCTTTCTTGGGCTCTTGAAAGAAAAAAAAAATCTGGTATCCGTGTTGGACCTTCCTAAAAGCGGCAAGGAATCCCCTGGGGCAGTGGTGGGTGAGATAGGTCTCTAAATTTAGTGTAGATACAAGTTTAAAGTAAGCAGGATCTTTGCAACATCACTTGAAGATAAAGATCCAGATGTTGTTTTGCAGGAGTTAAAGATAGGACCCATTCGAATCCCTTGGACTCTCAGTTTTGCAGCTCCCATCCCTCCTTGGGGCGAGGGGTGGTCTGGGTTTTAGGAACCTGCTGAGAGCTTTGTTCAGACGTCTACTTCTTTCTTCTTTCTTTTTCAATGAGGGAGGGTGGAGTTAGGGAGATGGTTTCTCGTCCGGGGGAGGGCCCTAGCAATGGCGAAGGTCAGGTGCAGCCCAACTCCTACCCCTAGCTCCTTTTCGGGCCTGTGGGTCGGGTTAAAAGGAGTAGAAAGGCCGGGAACAAGACGTGGTGTAAAGTGTAGACCCTCGACTCTCCCCAATTCAAATGCCCGTGCCTTTGTCTGGGAGCCCGGACGCTTGCATTAGATGAGTTCAGGTTGCACAAGGCCGGGAGCCACCGCACTGAAAACCATCGTCTCCTTTCCTTGCAGGGCAACGCGCCCCACGCGTGTGACGTGCGAGGGACGCGATGGAAGCGCCTTGCTCTTACTGTGCAGGTCCTGAGAGCCTGTGGGCCACTGGCGCCCAGTCGAGTTGAGGACATAGAATCAGCCGCTGCAGGGGCCGCCGGCAGCACCGGCCCTTCTCGCTCTCGGTCTCACCCTAAGGGCTAAGGCGACCGAGAGAGCCCCGCTCACCAGTAGGTAAAGAGGGGGCGGCCCGGGGCGGCAGGCCGGATGGCTTCCCAGCGCTGCGTTAGCCCTCAGCTACCAGCTGCCACCCTGAGCGCCTGCTCCCCCAGGGAGAGTGGCCTAGAAATGTTCAAGGAATGGAAGCTTCCCTCGCTTCTCCTCTTCCAGGAGTGAGACTCCTGGCTAAGCAGGCTCCCTCCGCGACCTCCGCCCTCCTTCCTGCGCCCCGGGAGTCCCAGCTAGATAGAGCGGGTTGTGCGCCTCCCACCCCGCGGCCCCCAGTGAGCCCCGCGCCCCTCTCCCTCCCGCGCTGCTACTTTCATGTAGGACCCCCGCCCCCTAGCTTTCGTGAGCCAGGCCTGCTACGTTTATCTGATAATTGAGTTATTAAAAGATTTGGTTTCCTTGGGCTTATAAATCAATAAACAGTAGGATTAACGCAAGAGTTTGCCTTTTAAGTCAAGGAAAACGTTCAAGGCAAGACCCTTTGAGCTTTGTTTTCAAACCAAACAGGTGGGTTGCAGCTCTCTGCCCACCCCTGCCCTCTGGAGACATTTTAGCCAGGTCCGCCTGCCCCCACTTAAATGCTGGGTCCCTAAAGCTAAAGGCGAAAGGAGGAATGGGAATGTGGCAGCCGGGCCCTCACTCTCTCCCCTTGCCAGTTCCTCTGGATGTTCTAAACATCTCCAGACCATTCTCTGCTCAATCCTGTCTCCACCCAACACGCCCTGTGGGCCTCAGGGGAGCAAGCAAAGTGCTGTTCCGGGTGAGGAGTCCATCGTGAAGGGATCTTTAACTTCTCCCCCAAATGGGAAGTAAATCCCTGTCCTCCCCCCCAGTTATCTTGATTTCATCCCCTCTTTCTGGCCTCTACATCTTTAACTTTCTCCACCCCCACATGAAGAACTGAAGAGGCTTTCAAAAACCCGACTTCTGTTTTCTTTGGCCAAGGAAACCACTCTCACCCAAGCAATTATTTCATATCCTATGAAAACTTTGGTCGGATGGAAAACCCCAAGCCCCGAACTCATCAACATACTGTGCCTCTGGTACAACGCGTTTCTAGTTATAGAGTGTTTATAGAAGATTTGTCATCACATCTGATATTTTGTACTTGTAATACATTATGTGGAAAGGAAATAATAACCTTAAACCACCTAATGTTGCCTCAAGAGCCCAAACAGTGTTTCCCTTCCTTTGCCAATGTATATTAAATGATTGGCGTAAAAAAAGAGAAATATTGAAATCCATTTTGTTTTCTTTTTTAAAAATGGAATGAACATTATCCTTCTTTAAATGCCCAAATCGACTCCTCTTTTGAGTTGGTCTCTAATTCACTAATATTGTTTTTGCCACACAATCGAGAAAGATCAGTCTAACGACTCTTCATGGGAAGAGCTCTGGAGGGTATCCATGTTAAGTTTGTATATATTTATTTATGCTTAATTTAATGGGAATGTGTAAATATGGCAAGCAAGTAGTTTGGGATTATTTATCTGTGAATCTATACCTCTGTGAATGGGTGGTTAAAAAAAAACAAGAAACCGCTTGACCCTAGGTAGAACTCTATCTGAATTTTTCTGTTCTTTATAGACAAAGCTGTTATGGTATTGGGTAGAAATTGGTTTATTGTCCAGTGTTGATCTGATTTACATAAATAAAAAGATTGTTGTGTTTTTGTTGTGTTTCATCTTCAGTTTTTAAAATATGGATATTGTTTCATTCTACAGATAGAAAAGATGTATAGCAAGAAGGTTTTTTTCTTTTTGACTCCTCACTGAAGCACATACAGCATTTTTGTTACAACAGAAATACAATAAATTTTGCTTATCAGAAAAAACGAACACTTTTGTTTTCACTAGGTGTTTTTGATGTTTTAAGCTTCACATTGACACTTTCTACCTATTCCCAACCAGGTTTGTAATGAAAGGCCATACTAACTTTATCTTTTGGTTTGTTTTACCCTTTAAAAAAATGAGGAGTCAAATATATTTCTCAGGTAATTAAAGGATCCTGGATCCAAGTGAAAGATGGCATTGCCTCCCCAACAGCTTACAGGTGGTGTGCTGGTGTGGGGTTCACAGGAGATGATGCTGGAGAGAAGTTGACTGGGCAGGACGTGGGTTTCTGTACCCTACCACCTGAGATCCTTAGGAGTTAATGGGCCCATTTCAGTTCTGCATCTGACCCTGACCTTGTTGGCAGTATAAGGCCCTCCAAAAATAAACGAGGAAAAAGCTCCCCTGACCAGGAAAAGGAAAGAGTTTTAAATGGCTCAGGAGGTTGTCTCTTACCTTAGACCTAAAGGCTTCCTAGAGAAGCCAAAAGTTTTCTGGGTCAGTGCGCTTCAGCCCAGCCCTGATAAGTGGCAGTGACCAAGCATCTCAATCTGTATTTTATCCTAAGGCTGGGGTATCTTCACAGAGGCCAGGAAAGCAAAGCCATCCAAGATGTGACACTGTTTGGACAAGTTCCTGCTTCTTTTGGGGCCTTACGGTCTTTATCTGTAAAATATGGACCCTTTAAGGTTCTTTCCTTCATCACCGTTGCTTAGCTTAATTATAAAAAGCAAAGACAGCAACGTGTATGTACATTTAAGGAGAATCAGGCACGTTCAATCTTGATCATAGGAAGTGCTTAGCATATAGCTGGTGTTAAGAGTACGCCTCCCATACACATTTTCTGTTTTTCAGGTCAATGGCTTCCCGTTGGACTTCCCTGTAGTGAAAGGCAGAGGGACAATGAGATCTGTTTCATGTGAGATTTTCCTCTTTTTGTCTTATTTATTAATTTGTAAAGGGGGAGTATCATGGCTAGAACTATAAACAATGGAACCAAAGGAAAAAGGGGGATGGAAAGAAGCAAGAACTCAAAGAAAACCAAGGGAAGTGTGATTATGAGAGTGGTGTAAGGTCTATTTAGCTTAAAAAATATGTATGTGCTTCAGTCTCTGTCTCAGTTGGGTAACACTGAGTTTCCTTTGCTTTGCAGAGTGTGGGGTTGGTTACCACTGGGATTATATAAAGGGAGTTGTAATTTCCATATCTTATGACAAATTTTCCTACAGAAGACTAGCAGCAGTCCTAGGTAAACAGACAAGTAATCTATTATCCCACAGGTATACTCCAGCCCACCTCTTGCTCCTCTCCCACCACTATTTGGCAAGCAGGGGTTCTGAGGAAATCACCTTTAGCAGGTAAAACTCAAGGTCCTGTGGGGCCCAAACCGTGCGGAAAGAACTGGAGGAAAAAAAAAACTAGAAAAAAATTGGGAGCTGGAAGCAAAAGGGGTTGGAAACTGGAGACATCCTAGCCTAACCAAAAAACAAAAAAACAAACAAACAAAAAAGCTCTGGGCTGGGCTGCCCGTCATGGCTCCCCATAAGTAAGAAGGAGGTGAAGGTAGAAAGGCCAGACCGATGACAGTCCAGCGCAGGGACCCTAGGTGACCCTGGAGGACCTGTCGGTGCAGACCCCGTGGGGCAGCAGATCGCTAGCCGAGGTGCGCGGCTTACAGTGCCCCAGAAACCCACCCGCCGGCCACTATTAACGGTTTAAGGACTTGATTAAAAATAGCGGTAGGAGGAAGATCCGATTTTTTTTAATGAGGCCACATTATTTTTCTTCATTTGCAAACAGCTCCGTGGGTTCCTCTCCTGGAACTCCGGGCTTCAGAGGCAGGAGCCACAAGAGAGCTGGTGGCCCTGGGGGACAGCCCCTTTTGAGAGTGTCCCTGGCTCCCGATGCAAGCTGTCTTCCATGCTCGCTCGGGTTGTAGGGGCGCTTGGCTGTCATGTTGAAGCCTCAGAAATTAAACGTGCAGCTCACAAGTCCATTAATTTTAGCTTCCCATTAATCTATTTATAAGTGAGCCAGTGCTGGCTCTATAAATACAGTCCTATAAAATTGAACTCTTTCCCATAAATCTTCCAAGTTGTTTATTTACATGTATTCCCTGGCCCTCTAAAGATCTTCGTGTAAATTTGGGGACGACTCTGACAGATCCGACCCGCGTCGGGGTGTGTTCTTTCCTTCCCTTCCTCCCCAAAGGAATCGTGGCTTCCCCCAGGAAGGGAAAGAAAGAAAAGCCGCGGGCGGAGGGGGTGGGACCGAAAAGGGAGGGTGAAAACTCCTTTTTCCTTCTTGACTTGGTTTCCCTGTTCCTATCCCAGACTCTCCACTGTCCAGATTCCCCATCACCAGCTCCACTCTGATTTACAGCGTCACCAAGAACATTCTTGCGACAGTAACGCCTCTCACAGCTTGGGGGGAGCGCTCTCTCGACTCCCAGGCAGCCTGCGCTTTAAAGTCGGGCCTCCTAAATACCCCAGGGGCTTCTTTTAGAAGAGATCGAGTCTCTTTCCTGGACCCCGTTTCCTAGTTCGGGTCCCTCCGGGCCCTCCCCGAGGTCGCCTGTTGTTGGCGCGCTCGCAGTGGCTGTCCCCCAGATTTCCAGAGGCGACGGCCGCGGGCGGCTCGGAGAGGAGATGGGAGAGTCGGCCACACGCCCCGGGCGGCCCGGAGAGGAGGCTGGCGAGTCGGCCTCACGCCCACCCGGGCGGCGTGCGCGGGCGCGCGGACCACGTGCGCGCGGACCACGTGCGCGCCGGCCCCGCCCGCGTCTGCCGCGGCTGTGCCGGTCCCGCGGCGGCCGGCAGGGTGTCGGGAGCGCGCACGCGCGAACGCCCACGCCCGCGCACACGCCCACGCCCGCGCACGCACGCACGCACGCACGCGCCGGGCGCCCCGGGGCGTGACCCGGGTCAGCGTGACGGCCGCACCCGGGCGGTGGGGTTGCGGGCGGCTGCAGCGTGGGCAGTCTTTCTTTTTTTTTTTTTTTTCTCTTTCTTTCCTTTTTTCTTTCTTTCTTTCCCCAGCCGCCCCTGCTCACAAGTCCCCAAGGTTCACGCTGGTCACAAACTAGCAAGGTCAGGCGGCGATTTTCCGCCCACTTGTTGGAAGCCACCCTGCGTTCCTCTTAATTTCCCCTTCTCTCCGAAGGGCTGCAGCCCTTCTGGGGCTGACTGGCGAGAGGAGACGTTGGGGACATAAAAATGCTCTTTGGATTTTTTTTTTAAAACGCAGCGTAATAGCCAGTGAACTTACCAAAGCGTGACTTGCCCAGGCCGCACGGAGCGCAGCTCTGGCAGTCAGCTGGAACTCGACCAGTTGACGTCCTGGACCTGCCTGTTAGCAGAGAGATTAGCACACGTCAAGGATGTGGCTGTCAGAAGTCATTAGCCAATGCGTGCTCACCGAGCCCCTTGCTTGCGAGGAAAGCATAGCCACGGAATATAGGCGTAGAATATATGGTGGTGGTGTGTCAGAATTTGTCTCTTTAATGGCCAGCTGTCCCAAGGTGTACAGACATTTATCAACTGACTGGTGAAAAGAAGTTGGCACCTAGCAGTGGGGTATGGAGCCACGGGAAGGAACTTCCCTGGGACTAGGACTGGGCGTGAAAGTCATGCTAGTCTTTGGGGTGGAAACTCCCCAAATGAGGAAGGTCTACTACAGAGACTAGAGTGGCGATCCAGCATCCAGCGAAGCCAATGAGCCCTGGTGCTCACTGTGTGAACCCTGCGGTTCTGAGCTCTGAATTCCACATCCAGATTTTCAATTAGAGGGCAGGCAAAGAAAGCGCGACCCATACATCGAGTTTCTGAGAAAATGGGATTTGAGATAGTTCCTACGCAGGGATGGATTTTACTAACAAACTGTCGACCGCTTTTTCTAGATTTGGAAAGGGCAGTACGGGTTGTACAAAGCAGCTGGGAAAATTCAAGCCAGTACAAAAATCAACCAACCAACCAACCAACAACAACAAAAACAAGCATAAAACCAACTCAAGCTTCAGTGCTCCATTGGCCAGCCCTCATCAAACGAAACAATAAACACAAAGATGTTCGTGCTAACTTTGAGATGGAAGCATCAATCTTGGTCCAAGATGAAGTTTGTGTAAATGTTACCATTCTTGATAAATGATTTTGCCAAGTGCAGAGGTGAGAGACCTTTTTGGAGGATTGTAGTTAGGGTTGTTTACTGCCCCAAAGCAGCACACACTCAGTATGGCAATATGGGAACCCCCCAATATTCAGACTAAACAAAAAAACAGCCACAGCAAAGCAGTGCTTGCCAATGTGGATTTTCTTTGCCTGGAGAATTCCACGTGCTAAAAAGGAAAGTTTTTTTCTTTTTCATTTTTTAGGTTTCACAGCCCTTGCTTTCCATATAGAATTCTTTTGGTTTAGGATTCCTAAAAACAGGGAACTATCCAGATTTGAGACCTATTTTCTTTTTTATAGGTTTTTCATATACTTTCCCCTTTTCTGTTTTTAGGAATACAGGAGAGGGGGACTGCATAAGTTCTGCCAACAAAATGGGTCCACTTTGTGATTCACTTTTATGTTCAATCTGAATATTCTTTTCTTCTTTAGTGATAAGGGCCAGTCAAGACAATGGGGCCAAATAATCCAGAGAAGGATCAAGCCAATCCGGGTCCCCGGTGACCTTTCACCCTTCCTTTAATTCTCAATAGTGAACATCTGTGTTTGGTGGCCAGTGCCTGAAAGTAATAAAGACAATTAGAGCATTTTATTTTTTCTTGGAAGGGGGTTGGGTACCAGTGCAGAGAGGTTAAATCTTTGTCAATGATACTACTCGGCAGGATGAAACTAGAGGAGTAACATCCACTAAGCCTTGCTCCTTCACAAGGGATGGAGTGTAGTAATTATATACACTGAATTATAGATAACTTATATTGCTCCTTTCTTTCTCATCTTTATTTTACATTAAAAATAATGGGCATTATTTTTTTCTTTTACACGCATGTATCACCTCTATTTTTATTTATTTATTTATTTATTGGTACTGGGGATTGACCTAGGGGCATTCTACCTCCGGGTTACACCCCCAGCCCTATTTTTTATTCTTTAATTTGAAACAGGGTCTCACTAAGTTGCGGAGGACCTCACTAAGTAGCTGAGGCTGGCCTCAAACCTGGATCCTCTGGTCTCAGCCTCCCAAGTACTGGGATTACAAGCGTGAGCCACCACACCCAGCATGTATCACCTCTATACCAAAAAAGATGGCAACGTCCACCTCTCTCCAGCTTTGCTCTAGGTTTACTTCTAGCTGTGAAGACTGCCAAATTAGGTCCTGAATCTGTTCTCACTCTCCCACCAGTTTTGTGAAGACATGTCTCTTTTTTCCATCTAAAAACAACCCCAAATCAAACCAAGCCCAAACAACTGGACAAAACACAAAACACCCACGGCATGGTAGTTAGTTTATTCAAAAGTGCTTCAGCCTTCAGTGTGTAAAACAGCAAAGTCAATTAATCTTGAGCCCATTTGAAAGGGTCAAAGATCTGAAAGAATAAGATATTCCAGAGATAACCAATTAGAGAAATTTATGTCCAAAACAAATGTCAAGAGTGAAATAGCACATTTTCTCAGGACACACTGTCCTCATGGCACTATGTTGTGGTTTTCTGATGAGCCAACAGTTGTTTCTTGTGAAGGACACACCTCTGATCTTTTTTTTTTTTTTTTGCGGGTACCGGGGATTGAACCCAGGGGCGTTCTACCTCCACGGTACACCCCCAGCCCCTATTTTTATACTTTATTTTGAAACCGGGTCTCACTAAGTAGAGAGAGAGAGAGAGAGAGAGAGCGAGCTGAAGCTGGCCTTGAACCCGGATCCTCCGGTCTCCACCTGGGATTACAAGCGTGTGCTACCACGCCCGGCTCACACCTCTGATCTTGAATGAGCAAAACTCTTACCTATGCAGGCATGAAACTACATAACAGTTTAGAACTCTTGGGTGAAGTTAAAGTTGAAAACAGACAAAATATTTCTGTTTCTCTCTATCTTTAGCTCGGTATATATCTATCTCCTAGAATCTCAGTTGCAGTGAAACTTTTTTCCTAATGGGAGTCATTTGGAAAAGCAATCTTATTTTTAATGTTCTAACATTTGTAGATGGAGGTGTGTCTAAGAACCAGAGCATGAAACCTTGAAATGAGGGTAGAGTTCCCCTGTCACTGGGATGCTGGATGACTTCCCTGTGTGTCACCACCCTAATATGTACACAGAAACATGAGTTTGGAGTTGAATGGTTCTACATTTAATCACATATGTGCACAGGCACATACAGAAGACTGTTTTCACTCATCCATTTCGCCTTGATGTTAAACATGTGTTGGGAATTTTGGAACTCTGACTTCTCCAGATCACATTTGTGACTTTGTTCTTACACATGCAGTTTAGAAATCTACAAGGTGATAACTAGGTTATTCTTTCTCTCTCTCTTTTTTGCTGTTAATAACTCTGTCCTTCTTTCCTCTTCCCCACCGACTCCCCCCTCCCCAGCATTCTGTCAAGCAATAGGCTGTAAAATAGTTATCCAGACCAGCAGCCAGGCAAGTGCCGTTTGAGAGTAATTTCTGCCCCAAGCGTTTAGCCCAGGGCAAAGCAAGCGTGCTCTCTAACTGATCAACCTGGATATTTCATTATTCATTAATTTACTGTTTAACCAAATCCCACTCATTATCAGAGGCAACGCTTGGCAGAGCCCAGCGAACAGTAGCAGTTGGTGTCAGGCGTGGAGAATTGGCCCATTTGATCCTGGGCTGTTTTATTATTCAACACCACTGACTGAGAAAAAGGTCCATGAATAATAAAGAGCCAAAGCGTGTTTGAACTGAGAAGCATGACACAGCCTTACAAAACAGCAGTTAGAAAATTAAAGGCAAGGTGGCCCAGACTTTGCATTTTTTATCTTGGCTGTGGGCACAGACATTTATATCCCTACATTGTTTTCAATGATTTTTTTTTAAAGTCCTTAAGACAGAGGCATTTGTCTCAGTGGCTCCCTTTCAAAAACAGGCCATTGAAGAACTCAGGAGCAAGAAACAAACATGCCTCCAGATGGGAACTTGAACACGTAATTTCTAACCTTATAATCAGTTGGGTCCTTTGTGGCCCTTCTCAGCTATGGGGAAGATGTAGATGATTTTAATTCTTCTTTGGACCTGCCATCATCCATACCGTGGATAGGCTTAATAATATAATTCATGATGCCAATCAAACATGTTACATCCTTTTTCTGTTTTTGGACAAGTTTTTGGGTCCAAAAGCACCTGGCCACAGAGGGCTTACACCATAGAGTTATGGACCATGTAGATAATATTTGAAATCTCATTAATGTCAGAGAAGGAACTATGAAATGCATGTGGATGGAAGGGAACAGTTTATACTCCCTCAGTAGCACCTTTTCTGAGTTTACACAAGCAGTAGTGGTTGTGAGTTCGCTCAGGCTTTGGCTGGGACTATAAGTGTACAGTTGAATGAAATATACTTGTTAAAATCATTAACGGTGGGTTTGAAAGTATGCCGTCTGTATAACTAACCTGTCCTGTAGCTTCACTCGCGTATCTTTTAAAATCCACTGATTTATAGCTCTTGAATAAATATGAATGGGACCTAAAATAGCAATAAAAGTTCTTTTGTATGTTGCTTCCTACTGCCCAGTAACCTATCCACTTCATGCATGCACAACTGTCCATTTTATGCATGCAGTTTTTACTTTAGATTTTAGTATTTCTCTTAGGCAGAGAAACAGAGAACATGAGCTATGTTATTTGTGTTATTTTCATTTGGATGAGCAATAGCTATATAGGCAAAAGGTTCTCTGGAGCAGTGAAGTTCATGTGGGCTGTCTATACTCATCAGGAGTTATGTACACACACACACACACACACACACACACACACACACACACACTTTTCCAGGGTTTTTCATAATGTATCCAGGTAGAACTGTGCTTATAGTCACATGTGAAAACCCCTATTTAAAGCTGCTGGTGGTGAGATCAAGTGTCTACTGATTTTTATTTATTATGTTTTGTGGTACTGGGGATCAAACCAGGGCCTGGTGCATACTAGACATGAACTCATCCAGTGAGCTACATTCCCAGTCCCACCTCAAGGGATTTTTAATGTTGGTGTCTGTTTGCAAAGGTTGCAAACACTAGGTAGGTGCTTAGTGTTTCCTTAGCTCACAATATTCTCTTGCTTACTTTGGATGCATTTGGAAACTGTTGGTGATATGTTGAATCTACTGTCAGCTTGGAAAGCATTCTTTTAACATTACCAGTCTGACCTCTCATTTTACAGAGACTAGCATGTCCAACCTCATGCAGGTAACTCCTGGCACAACTCTCCTTAGAACTTTGGTTCCGAAGGGCTCTTTCTTCTCCAATAGATCTTAGTGCTTCGGTTTTTACTTTAGATTTTAATGTCAATTTTTTACATATATTTCAATGGCTTTGAAGGAAGAGAGCTTAAACATTTTTTGATCTCATAAGACTGAAATACAGTATTTTAAAAAACAGATGTGGGTATCACAATTTTGGGCATTACTAAGAAGAGAATGAAGATTGTTTCTCCAACTTGGTTGGGAGTGGAAGGTCAGGGTAATAAAATAACACCCCTATCATTTCCCTTCCCAATATGGTAGACCAGGTTGTTCACAAATTAATATAAATAAAAGTAAGTATAAGACAATATAACTATGAGCATGATTGAAACTTGAGACAGATAAAAATAATGCTGGGGCTTCCCAGATCATGCCAACCCTCACTAAATCATGACCCCCCCCACTCTTGTGCATGACCACATGTGAAGAATTCCCAAAGTGAAGAAAATTGGGTAATATCGGGCAATTCATCTACTTGGTGGGGACCACAAGGTCCCTGTTCTCCCTTTCCAGCCTTGCTTCAGATTGAGATATTAAATCTTTTTCCCAAGTGCAGTGTGATTTAGGACTCTTAGGACTCTCTGATGCCGCTTTAAGTCCTTGGGATTTAGAACTTCAAAGGGTTGGAAAGAGCAGCTCATGGCATGATGAGCTAGTCTTCATAGCCACTGGAGAAGAGACCCAGTTGGAAATTTGGATGGGAAAAAAATTAGCATTTTTCTGGGGTTAGTGAATCAGTATAAATATCACCTCATTTGAGAAAACTTTCTTTTCTAACTTCTTTACCTTCTATTATAATTATTATTTTTGAAATTTCTGCCCACCGTTCTCAACCTTGGCTGCTTTTTAGAATCACCCAGGAAGTGTTAAAAAATACTGGTGTCTAAGTCCATCCTCTAATTTGTTTGAGATGAGGCATGGGTATTGCTTCAAAAGATCCCCAGGTGATTCTGATGTGCCACTGGGATAAAAACAATGTTTCATGCTCTCAGAGCACTTTGTTTTGTACCATGGTACTTACCCATTGTTCTATAGTTCTATAAAAGTCTGTCTCTCTGGCCACTTCATATTATAATCTTTAATCAAATTACCTAAAACATGGCATAGTATAGTTGCTTGTTCATTCAACAGATCTCCCCCACTCCCCCACTCCCCCAACCCCCAACATATTTTACTGAGTAGTCACTAAGTTCTAGAATCTAGGGAAACAAACAAGATAGACCTGGTCCTTTGCCTTGTGAAATTTACAGTATTTTTGTCCTTAAGGGCAAGGATGTTGTTCCTGCTTTTGCATGTCTGCCTAGGGTTAGCTGATAGCTCACCAAGATGCATCACATTGCAACAAATAATTGAGTGTCCCCTGCTAGCCAACAGGCCAGATTTTGGCTACATTAGTGCAGATGAGCCAGGTTGCGAGGTACTGGTTTGGGCACACTGTCTTATCTGTCCTTAGGACTATCCTATCTGTGTTTTCAAAACCCTGTACATTTGTGAAATTTTCACTTAAACTTAACTTACTGACTGACACACACAAAAACAAAAAAAAAATCACCAAGAGTTTAAAAAGTCTATAAGATTTCTACAAATTTCTAAAATAATGGTTTCAATTCCTACCTCTGCACTCTATATGGTAAATAGATGAGTAGGTATGTATAGATTGATTTTATTTATCCTAGTTTCCTAGGATACAGTATATTTTTCAGGTAGTAATCAACTTCACATGTGTATGTGAGTGTTTTAGTATGGTATACCTCATTAACATGTTCTTCCAAATCAAAGGTAAGTATCCAATATATAGAGAAAATAATTATACAACATTTGTGTCCAATTTTATAAATTACCTTTATTTGTTTATTTATTTTTGCACTGCTGGTACTTGAACCAGGGTTCATAAATATGTATCTATATACATCACACAAGCATACAATATTATTTTTTTTCAAAGCAGTTGAAAAGCAAAAACAACAAAGATAGCTTACTAATGTGTTATAGTATGATATACCTTTTAACAGCTTAGTAGTTTACATTATCTAAACAAATATGTGCATACATTTATAAGAAGTTGGAATTATAGAATATTATAAAAAGATGTGGGGCTACAGATATAGCTCAGTGGTAGAACATTTGCCTAGCATGTACAAGGTCCTGAGTTAAATCTCCAGCACCACAGTGAAATAATAAAATAAAATAAAATAAAATAAAATAAAATAAAATAAAATAAAAAATAAAATAAAATATGCATCCCTCCTTTTTCAACAATAAAAAAGAAGTGGGCCTGCAATAACTAAAGATTCCTTTTGGAGTTTTTTAAGAGTGTCTGCTTTGGTTAATACATAAGAATGCTTTATAACTGTACTATCAATTTTATGTGTGTAAAAGGGTGCACCCCAAGTGATTGTAAACACTAAAAACAGTGTATTATCTTAAATAGTGTATGTCTTCTCCCTGTAATCTTTATTTACACTAGTGATTTGTTCAGTAAGTCTTTTCTCTATTGGTATGGTACAGGCAAACTTCTGCTTAGCCAGACCTTTGGTAGATGAGAAATTCCAGTTTAAGTGAGTCTGAATTAATGAGGGTTTACTTTATTTGCAACTTAATAGGTTTTGTACCATATATCTGTCTTTACATACATGTCTAACCTTATTAATATATGTGTTTTATACATTTAAAAGTGTTCTGTAGAGCTACTGACTTATCAATGAGCCTAAGATGTTTCAAATTATTTTATAGCTTCTTAACATATATTTGCCTTAGTCCATCTGTAGCAGTGGAAGAAAAATTCTGTTTCCTTAAGTCCTTTTATGAGGGTGCCAAAAGGTATAAAAATATGAAGCCATTTTAATAGCCAGGCTCTTTGAAACCACCATGCACACACAGTGTGCATGCAAAGTTTAATCACACTGATGGATTTACATGTAATGTCTCAATTCCAGACTCCCTCATTAGTGCAGTCAATCTCCAAGTTCTCCCCGGTGACAAGGGTGAAGGTGATTCAGCACCCGGGAGAGGGACGGCTGGATTTTGCCAACACCCAGAAAAAGACAGTGGGAAAAAGCTTGACCGTATGAGGCTATAATCCGAGCTGTGGTCAATGTGTTGAAAGCTTTATATTTCCTGACCACGGGATCTTTCTATAAAATGAACGGGGAGGAGGCATATCCCCAGGATTAGCCAGCTGGCTATTTCTATATGCTTATTAAAATTTCTGAGAGAAATAGCGGGGCCTTTAAACCCTTTTAAAATCAGATGACTGTATCCGTTTGAGAGATCATAAACTTCCTCCTTCCCCGAACTATTTATCACAAGAAGGCAAGACAAAAATATTTTCAAACTTAAAATTTGGCAGTTGCAGCAAAGAAATGGGAATATGGAAAATAAGGGTAAAAACAGCAGTGGCAGCAGAAGCAAGGAGAGAATCCAGATGTCACCTTCGCGGGAAATCTTTTTCTCCTCCAAGGACCCGCAGGTCAGGCTTTTTAATTTTGGACAACACAGTTTCATTCCGTCCCATGCAGAGTGTGGAGACAGCCTTGTCTTGTGGAGGCTACATTTGGGACCTGCTGCTGCTTTGTATTCAGTGCCCACACGCCATTCCCCGCTTGCTGAGTGAATCCTTGCACAATAGTGGCACAAAAGAAAGCAAATCCGGGGCCATGCATTTGGGCTCTTTGTTTAGGGAAGGAAAACAAGCAACTTAACAGGTTCTATTAGTCAAAAGACACCGGGTCATCGGGAATACTGTGGAAGTAGCATTGGAGTTGGGTCCTCTATGTGAAAAGTCTTCGGTGCTTAGTTAGAACTATCAGACCTAGTTATATAGTGCTAACTTTTTATAGTCCTTCTCCTCTTTCTTCAGATTTACTAAGTGACCTATCTCTCTCTTTCTCTCTCTCGTTTCCTCGTTTTCTCCTTTATATAGATCACCGAGACAACAAACCTTCATTTTCAGATATAGAGCTCCCAGGAAATTCATAAACGAAATCCAATATACTTTCAGTATCTCGAAATTTTGCCATTTCAGTGGAAACACTGTCTTTTCTCTCTCATTGGTATTTTCAGATCTCGTGCCTAAGCAAGGGCACTTGTTTGGGCCTTAAGTGAACTTGAAGGAAAATCTTTAGTTTAAAAGCATAATGAAAACAACAGTTTATAGTTATTGAGCTTTTAACAGCAAGTACTGCTCCTTCACATATTTTGTTTCATTTAATTCCCCACAACATTCTCAGGAACATCATGGATTGCATAGTGATGATCAGCTGCGCAAAGGGAGGTTGAGGAAAGTCCAAGGAAAAGGGATTTTAAGTTGCTTCTCCAGAAGTCTTTAATCATCAGTGGATATCCTGCCACACCAAAGTCTTCTAATTTATAATTAAAAAATGCACTTACCTATTTGACTACAATAATTTAGATGGGTAATGAAAGAATGAATCACATAACTGTATTATTTTAAAAGGTGTGCGTGTGTGTGTGTGTGCGTGCCTGTGCACATGTGCATGCTCACGTGTGTACATTTCCACTCCTCTGGTACTTAAGGTGCATGTATATCCAGGCCAAGGGTGGTAATGTAGGAGGAAGAGAGGGTTCTGAGTTTTTGTAAAAAATCTCTGCTTTCTAATATTTAAATCAGGATTTAGGAGCATAGAAAGAGAGAGTATGTTAAATGTTCAAAGAAGATATGAATGAAAAGATGTAAAGAAAAACAAGTTAGAAAGAATGAAGAAATGAAAAAGTGGACTAAATAGTGGGCAATTAAGAAAAACAGCTAGTAACACTTCTTTCTGTTTGAAAACCTGATTTTTTTTTCTTTAGTAGTACTAGGGATGGAACCCAGGTGTCTTCTACCTCCAGGCTACACTCCCAGCCCTATTTTATTTTTTATTTGGAAACAGGATCTCACTAAGTTGCTGAGAGCCTCACTAAGTTGCT
Organism: Glis glis; assembly: GCA_004027185.1. Taxonomy (NCBI): domain Eukaryota; kingdom Metazoa; phylum Chordata; class Mammalia; order Rodentia; family Gliridae; genus Glis; species Glis glis. The sequence goes on from PVJS01021075.1 coordinate 25,059, forward strand.
GAGGCTGGCTTCGAACCTGCGATTCTCCTGTCTCAGATATTTAATAAGATTTTGAGACAAGGAAAGGCTTTCTTCTGAAATCTTTTACTTGCTGTTTACTGCCAGGAATTTTTTTGCCATGAGACAAAGTTTATTTTTCTAGTTTTTAAAAAATTCTCTATTACAATTACTATTAAAAAAATCTGCTGGGCACAGTGGCACATGCCTATTATCCGAGTACTTGGGAAGATCATAGGTTCAAGGCCAGCCTCAGCAATTTAAGAAGACCCTATTTCAAAATAAAAAGGGATGGGGGTGTAGCTTGGAGGTAGAACACCCCTGGATTCAATCTCCAGCACCTGAAACAAACAAAATCAAACAGACAACAAATCTACAGGTTAAACAGTACATTAGCGTGAATGATTTTTGGTCAAAGTAGAGAGGACAA
>PVJS01021076.1:0-31893 GCA_004027185.1 Glis glis
CTCTCTCTCTCTCTCTACTTAGTGAGGCCGTCTGCAACTTCGTGAGACCCGGTTTCAAAATAAAGTATAAAAAATAGGGCTGGGGGTGTAGTGCGGAGGTAGAACGCCCCTGGATTCAATCCCCGGTACCGCAAAAAAAAAAAAATTATAAAAAAAATTATAAAGAAATCACTTGAGGGCCTCATTGCTGGTGAGATCCACTCTCCAGATGCCGGAGAGCTGGTTGCCATGGCAATGGGCACACTTCCACCAGTGCCCTGTGAAGAGGACAGCAGGTGGCTGCTTTGGGGCTATAGGGCTGAGAGGTTGAGTACCCCAGACAAGGAGGTGCCCGAACCCCAAGATCCTGTGGGCAGATTTATGGGTCCTGAGCAACCAGTTGGACTTTCCTTTTTTTTTTTTTGTGGTACTGGGGATTGATTCTACCTCCAAGCTACACCCCCAGCTCTTTTTATTTTTTTGTTTGGAAACAGGGTCTTGCTAGGTTGCTCAGAGTCTCACTACATTGCTGAGGCTGGCCTTGTACTGGGCTTATTGGTGTGTACCATGCCTGGCTGGACTTTTCAATAGGGTTAACCGTTAGATGCCTCTTCTTCCTCTTCTCTTTGTCCTCTCTCCTCCATTCTCTGAGGCCTTTTTCTTCTATGTCTGCCCCACATGGTCCTCTGCACTATCTTGTTCCTATCATTTTCTCATCCATTCTTCCAGAGTTTGAGCCAGAATATACTAACCCCCACCCCTGCTACCCTTTCTCAATCCTCTTCTCCTACTTCCTCTGGTCTGAAAAGTCCACTTTACTTTAGATCAGAGAGGAAAAAAATGGATGAGATTTTCCCCACAGCTCAGAAAGGTTTTAAGCCAGACATCAGGAAGAACTTTCAGCCATGAAGATTAAGGGCTGTCATGAATGAGCCAGTCTTTGCCTTTCCTTGGCAGTCTTTGAGCTCCAGGAAGACCCCTGCCTGAAGTGGGGCACAAAAAGGCAACTGATTCTGGGTATTTCTGTGCCTCGCCCTTCACTGTGCCACAGTGAAGAGTAAGAAAACACTCAGACCAGGCACAAAGGAAAGTGTAGGCAAGGCCCTCTTCCCTTTCACCTAGTTCCCCCCATTCTCAGGAATACCAGGACAGAGACAAATTTAGATCTTCTGTTTATCAAGGGCTGGAGAAAAAGATTAGCATGCATCCTTATTGGGGAGGTGGATTCCTTCCTTGCCCACAGTCTTGGACAGGGGGAGGCCAGGTGTGAGGGTGCCCTGGACACGCATGCCCTGTGTGCCCAAGAAAGCAGGGCCCCAGCTCTCTGCAGTGTGGAAAGGAGCTTTCAAGTTCGCCGAGGTGCACCGAGTGCCTGGTGGGTGCTGGGGCTGTGCTGTTTCTGTAGTCAGCTGACCAGGCTGAGCACCCATTGGTCTGCATACAGGGCATATCGTCGGGTCAGCCTGGGAGATGGGGTGCTGGCTGCATCACCCAGCCCTAGTGGGAAGGAACCTGTGAGGGTGAAGAGGACTTCAACAGGCCGAGTGAAGTCTTGACAGGGAGGCAGGCTGGGGGAACATCGGGTGCTGTGAAGGCAGGTGGGCATGTTAGGGGCGAGGAGGTAGCTGGGGGCTGGAGCAGATGTGTATATTGGGAGATAAACCCTTGTGGGACCACAGTGGAGACTAGTGTGTGGGGTCCATTTGTTAAATGGTTAGACCAGGCAGCCCGGGGATGGGTATGTCCCTCTGGGGGCTTGGCCCTCTGAGTGGGGAGAAGTCTGCGTCCTTGAGAGGTGGGGAGCCCCTCTGCACATCACACAAGGCCTGTTGAAAATGGGGACTTCCCAAAGAGCAGTTCTCGCTTCAGAATGACATTTGTGCCAGCCTTGGCAACATAGTGAGACCCTGTCTCAAAATAAAAGAAATAAAAGGGCTCAGGGTATGGCTCAGTGGTAGAGTACCTCTGGGTTCAATCCCCAGTACTGCCCCCCCCAAAAGGAAGAAGAAATAATATCAAAGAGAGAATGACATTTGTATAGCAACATCTTTCCCTCCAGGACCTTTGGGGAACAGGCCATTCCGTAGCCTCCTTCTCTGGATAATTAAGAATTTATGCTGGCATGCATTACTGCAACTCTTTCCAATGGAAGTCTTCCTAAAATATGTACTTTGTCCCCTCCTTGAGTGGTTGCTGCTACAGTGTAACCCTTTCTGGGTGACTCAGGCTTTCTTTATGGAAGTTAGTGGTTTCCTCTGGCACACACACAGGGAGGCCCGGGGAGGGTCAGAGGGATGTTTGCTCCTGCGCAACACAGCTCCAGCTCCTGGGTTTTCAGATAACTTATGCAACTTTAAAAAACTCATTTTCTGCCTTCTTCCTCATTAATAGGCTGTGACTTGTCACTTCTCAATGTTATCACAGAGCCTGCCCAAGCAGCTCCTCACCCCCACCGCCCTACGCCCTCTGCCAATTTGCTATTTCTGAACTGCACGAGCTTGACAAGTGTATTATTAGAATTTGTGGAAGCTAACAGTTATCAGGTACTTAGTGATAACCTGAGATTATCACTTCTGGGCGAAGTTCTTGAATGTGAGCACCATCCTTGTGGCGTCTGTCTTGTCCTGTAGGCTGCCTTCTCGGCTGTAGATAGATGAGGTGCTACTGTAGGAACACATTTTTTTTTTTCTTTTTTAATTCATTCTAAAACAATGAGCTCCCTGGAAGGGAACATGAAAACACTGAATTTGTTAAGGCAATGTCCTTTATTATATATGATTTGGGTGAGAAAAATGTTTTAAAACAGATTGAGTTAGGAGGATGCAAAAATTCTGTATCGTTTTGAAAGTTGGGAAAACAGGTTGAGAATGTCACCATCTTGTTGCACAGTCCCTGAAGGGACCTCTGCAGCCAGGGCTGGAGGGGAGCAGAGAACTGGGCTGGGCTAGGAGGGTGGGTGGATCGAGGGAGGCTGGCGCCCAGGGCTGCAGCAGGGCCCCAGCTCATGACAACAAAGACTAGCATGCGCTGAGCACCTGCCCCAGCAGTGCAGGCACTTTGCACAAGTCACCCACCTCCATCACATGATGCCACAACTCTAGGGGTTAACACTCTCGTTTTATAGATGGGGACAAGGGATCAGAGAAGAGGAACAAGGATCCCAAGGCCACAGAACTCTGAGTGTAAGGACTCAAGGCCCATCTTGCTCTCAAGTCCTGTGTACCTTTGTTTGGCTTAGGGAAGATTGTCATGCATAATGTGTGTGCATGCGGCGGTGGTGGTGGGGATGCAGGTAGCAGGGCCGCAACTTCTGTGCTCAGCTGCTCACCTGTCTGCCTTGTTTGGGGGTCTGATTGCAGGGACTGGAAGTTCCCAGTCTTTCTAGCATGTGCCACTGTCTGGGCTCAGTGCATTTAGCCACAAGTCCTTGGAGCTACGTAGGGTTAGAAGGTTGTGGTGACCTCCTGGGGATGCTGATATTCTTCTCCACTCCCAAATCTTATCCTTTGGGGAGGTAGATGAACAAGGGGCAGTGTTAGGGCCTTTAGTGAGACTTAGAGGTTGTGTGTGTGTGTTGGAGGTTTTGTGTGTGTGTGTGTGTGTGTGTATGTGTGTGTGTGTGTGTGTGTGTGTGTGTGTGAGAGAGAGAGAGAGAGAGAGAGAGAGAGAGAGATAACAGAGACAAAAAGACAAAGGAAGACAGATGTGAGGGACAGAGCTAGAGAGACAGAGAGAAAGTGATGCAGAGAAGGGACATAACATTGTCCCTTGCCAGGGGCTTGAGGCCTGGGCACCGTCCACTGGGTGACTGGCCTTAGGCAAACCTGGTGACTTCTAGGCCTAGGCATTCTAGGTGGCCAGCCTTGACAGGAGAGAGTTTGGGATGGTCTCTGTGGTTTCCCTTCCTGATCTGTGCTGCCTGAAGACCCCAGCCCATCTCCACTGCTCCTTAGACCATCTGGGCCTGAAGGTCTGTGCCCCACCAGAGCGCGCGGAGCCCTCGTCCAGGGTGTCTGGCAGGGCGGGGATCCATATTGCATCCATAGCCCTCGTTCTCCGATCATAAAAGCCACAAACGTGACTTGAACACACACAATCTAGAAAGTAAAAACAGTATAAAGGAGAAAAGATAACATCACCCTTCATTCTACCCCATTTTGCTATCTCCATCTAGAAATCAGTTAAAACTGAAATTAGTGTAATACAGGATATACTGTTTTGTACCTTGCTTCCCCCGCTCCTGCCAGGACATTAGTGGATTTTTCTTAATTACATAAAGTAAATTAAGACAAACGTTCTAGACGTGAGGAGGCGGTGCTCTCCTCGACTGGAGCAGGCAGACTTTGAGCAGCTGCTGGCTCTGCCCTTACCCCAGAGTCGTGGTTTGGCAGGAAAGCTTTGAGGGCCCAGAATGCTATGGTGGGGACTGCAGGTGGCTCCTGGGACAGAGACGAGGGGGCTAGTATCTCCCTGGGAGCTGGGCATATGGCCGAGGAGAACTGGTTGCAGAGCCATTGGCCACACCAGGCCCTGCCCTATCGGCCTGCAGGGCCATGCCATAGCAACCCTCAGCCTGCAGGGATTCCTATGTAGTCTGCACTGTGAATGGCGCCCCCTGTGGTTGTGCAGTGAGAGGTTGGGCCAAAGCCTAAGGGGCTGCTTGTGTTACCACTCTGACTTAATAGGAATCCCAGTCCCTAGGAATGGCCGAGTGCTCTTCTTGGGGTGAAGATAGCTTGCAGTGTTTCCATCCTGTGGCATTTGGACCTCAGGAAGGCTGTGGAGGAAGCTGGACTGGAGCCAGGGGGCCAGAGACTGACCAGGCAGTGTCCTGGTTGGGTGGGGGCTGCCTCCTGGGAAGGCCATCATCCCCATTGTCCGCCCTCAGTCTTTTCCTCTTCTGGGTGGGCAGTCGTAATTATAATTTATAGCCTCTCTTTCCCAAGAGATGGTCTTCACTTTATTTTATGCAAGCTGCACTTGCTGTCCCCCAAACGGCCTTCAAGGACATCTGGAAATGTTTAAACGGTCTGCAGTCATCAGGCAGGGAAGGGTGGGCTTGGCTTAGTTTAGTGGCCCAGAGGCCTCAGGGGCGGCACACGTGCTTTGAAATTCTCAGAATGTAACTAACTTTCCTCATCCCAGACCCACATACTTTTGCTTCTTTTCCCATCTGTCTCCTCCCATCCCACCCACCTGGAGAGATCAGCACACCCTGTCCATCCTTACAGCTTCCAAGAACCCCTGGCCAGTGTGTTTGGGCAGCTGGTCCTCTGCGCAGGTGTGCTGGGTGGCCCCAAGCCCTGAAGGGGTGGATGGGAAGTGTGCTGGTCCCTGCCCAGGGCTCGATTGGCACAGCGTCCTTGTAGTGTTTGGCTTCTGGTTTTCCAAAGTCAACTTGGGGTATCTCATTTCAGGGAGGAGGGAAACCTCAAAATGCCCATCTCATGTTCCTACAAGTCTCTGGCAGGCAGTTACAGGGTGAGAAGGTGGAAATTTGGGGGGCAGGCCACAGAGATGGATGCAGATCTCAGCTTCTGTCCTGAGTGGGTGAAGGGGAGAGAAGGAGCAGGACAAGTCCATTCCAAGGATGTGACTGGGTGGCCCCACCCCACCCCACACTGCACCTGCAGCCGTGATGGCCCAGGAGTGCCACGGGATCGTGAGGAAGTGCTCTGCTCACATCTGCCAAGCCCCAGGGAGGCCCAGCTCAGCTCTCTGTTCTTGCTCCACCTCAAGCAACTTCTTTTTATGTGTGTGTGTGGTACTGGGGATTGAATCTAGGGGCATTCTACCTCCAAGCTACATCCCCAGTCCTTTTTATTTTATTATTTGGAAACAGGGTCTCACTAAGTTTCTGACAGCCTCACTAAATTGCTGAGGCTGGTTTCGAACCTGTGATCCTCCTGTCTCAGCCTCCCAAATACTGGGATTACAAGCATGTGCCACCAAGCCTGGCTTCAAGCAACTTGGGAGGAAACATGGAAGGATTTATCACCCCACCCCAGCCCAGCCCCACAGGGAAGTATACCTCTGTCCATACAGAGAAATCTCAGAACCATTTTAAGAGGACCTGGGCTCCCAAAGACCACCCATGTGTGTCACAGCTAGGCTCCTGCTCAGCAGTGGGAAGGCTGCTCGCAGTTGGGTGGGAGGCAGGTGTAGGGAGCAAGAGACTGGCACCCAACTGGATGTCCCAGATCCCCATGAAGGCTGCGCTGATGTCCTGCCACCAGCACTGCATTCCCCTCCTCTTCTTTCCCTTTTTTCACAAGCAGCGGAAAAAGTCAAGTGTGGCGGTGAGCGGTGTCTGCTGGGGAAGAGGCTTGGGGCCTCTGTCCTCCAAGCTGATGGCGTACAGCGTTTGTCCAACTGCCTGGCCTGAGACTGCAGCTGGTCTCTTGATGGCCCAGGGATGAGCAGCCACCACACTCCCTGCTCTGTCCTGGGGCACCCAGCCCTGTGTAGGACCACACCCCCATCCCTTCCTGTGGCTCTGCCCTTGCTGTACCCTCCTCGCCCCCGCCACCACTGTGGAAGAAGCCCTATTCTTCTATAGAGGGTTATTCGCAGCTCCCCGCAGAGCCAAGCTCCCCAAGAGGCCCTGCACCCTTTGTTTCTTATAGGTGGGGTTCAGAAGGCTGTGTGAATACCGTGCACTCTTCACTAAATTCCTTTCCGGTTGTACTTACTTCGCTCTGGAGTTTATCCTGCTCAGAGCCACAGACAGAGAAGCACTTAATTCTGCCAGTGGATTTGATTGACCCCGTGGTCAGCGAGGGGGAAAGTTGTAGGTTTTTCTAACCTCAGGGTTAGTGTCCCTCTCATCTGCTCGTCACGTGCCTCTCTGTGTGTGCCGCTCTGCTGGGGGCTTCACCAGGAGCAACAGATGTGGGCTCGAGCTGGAGTGGAATGTGTGTGTGTGTGCATGCGCACGTGCGTGTGCGTGTGCATGTGTGTGCACGCACGCACATACACACAGTGGGGACAGGAGAGGTGGTGTTTGGTTGTCTTTTCTGAAAACTCTCCATGTGCAAATGGACTCTTGGATTCAGAGTGATTCAGAGATTGGGGTGAAGGGTCAGGACTTCACATCCTAGCCCAGAGGAAAGTCTTGAAACCGCCTTCCTCACTCCCGGCCAGAATTCCTGGCAAGGCTCATCTGATGAGATTTGCTATTTTATTTACATCCTCCTCCCCAGAGTATCCAGCCTCAGCCCTCACCACTGCTGTCCTCTCTAGAGCTCCTGTCCTGTGTCCCCTCCAAACCTCATCTTATTTTTTTGTATATGAATCCCCTCCCTGCCTCATTGAGGACCCCTGAACCCCATTCCTTCCCATCCTAACCACCCACCCCTCCTGGCCTCTCAGAGCTGCCCTGTTCCCACCCAGGGCATTCCTCCCATCGGCCTGGCCACCACCTTCCTCCTGCCCAGGGTCCCTCCTGACAAGAGGGTTGCTGGCTGGGGCTACAGTTCTCCCTCCTTCTCTCCCAGGCCTGCCTCCCTCCCCCATGTTCTCTCTCCTCCAGGCACCACCAGCTCTCTTGACAGGGTAGTTCCCAGCCCCAAATAAACCCCCATATCCTCCCCACTCATGCCGCTCGTATTGGGTGCCCCTGCCCGCAGTGGTCCCCCGCCTCGCCTGGCACCATCTCCTCCCAACTTTCTCACAGTTCTCCTTTCTGTACCAGCTTCTGGTCTCTCTCTCTTATCTTGGCCTCCTGTTCTTTCCTCCCCTTTTAGGCGTTTGTTATTTCCAGGGCTCCATCTTGGGCTTTTTCTTCTACCTGATCTTGTCCATCACTGTGATCCTGTTAGCCATCACCCATATCTGTCCCTTTGGTCCAGCCTCTCTGGAGATCCACTCTCAGATGTCCAACAATTAGGACAATTGTCCTAATTGGGCACAATTGTTGCTTTCTTGGGCACCTCAGACCCGTAGGTTCACCTCACTCACCCACTGTCCTCACTAAGACCAGCTCCTTTGTCCCCTCTGCAGTCTGCTTCCTGCCGTCCTCTTGCTGCTCTATTCCTGACAACCCCCATCACCTCCCGCTGTGGGTTGGTCCTCTAGTGCTGACGGTCTCAGCTTCAGAAAGTCCTCTCCACCCTCCTACCCCCGGGTCCCTCCCAGCCTGCTCTGGTTGGCCCTCTTCGTCTCTCCTCTGGACCACGGCAGCAGCTGTTCATCTGCTCTTCCTGATTTAGCTCTCTCCTTTGGGCCACCTGCCACACAGCTGTAATGCCACATTTACAAAACTCAGTTCTGTGCACATGGCTTCCTTGCCATTCTGGCCCTGGATACTGTCTTCCCCCCTTCTGCCCTGTACCCCTGCATAGCTACCCCACACCTCCAAGCTTCCCTGGGGTGCTTTCTGTTCTCCCTGTTCCTATCTACATTCCAGAACCCAAGTGAGATGTCACCTCCTCAGGGAAGCCTTCCTGGGCTACCTTCCAACCGCAGGAATGGACTCTTTCTTTTCCTTCTTGCCACCCCTCTGTGATCTCATGCAGAGAGCAGCTGCCGTACTGCCCTGCTTCTGTCTGCCTTTTCCCTCCTAGACTGGGGATCCCAGGCAGGCCTTCTTATTGCTGATTTCTCAGTCCTAGCAGAGTGCCGGGCCTGCCGTTGGCCCTACTGCATGTTTGCCTAATTAACGTTGTACAAAGATAAATCCTCTTGCATCTGCTATAAGGCCTTTTCAAGGAAGGTTCCTGGTTCACTTGGTTTGTGACTGGGCCAGGCCAGGTCAAGATGAATGTCCTCCCAGGAACAGGCTGCTTCTCTCTGCAGGCTCGAGGATTTGCATATTGTTAGGACTCTCACCTAGTGCCAGTATTCCTCCAGGTTAGCCCCAGCTTCCTGCTGTGCTGGACAATTCCTGGGAAATTAATCCACACTCCCAGATCAATGGATTTGGCTGCATTGATTTCTTCCCTTGGTTAGCTTCCTTAGCCTCTGGCATTTTCAATGAAAGTAGAAGAAGTCTCAGAGTTTGGGCTCATTTAAATAACACTGCAATATTACATGGGCTCAAACATTACCAAGGAGGTAAATGTTTTATTTATTTATTTATTTGGTATTGGGGCTTGAACTCAGGGGCATTCTACCTTTGAGCTACACCCCCGGCCTTTTTTATTTTATTTTTCTTTTGAGATAGGGTCTCACTAAGTTGCTGAAGGTCTTGGTAAGTTGCTGAGGCTGGTCTTGAACCTGTGATCCTCCTGTCTTAGCCTCCCAAATACTGGGATTTCAGGCATATGCCACCATATCTGGCCCCAGAAGTAAATTAAAAAACAAAACAAAAATCGAATGCATTTCAAGGCCTGATACCAGTGATTTTCAGAGTATTTCTGGAGTAGCTTACACTCCACAAGTGTAAGTGACTAAATATGTGTATATACATATGTGTGTCTGTGTATCGCATCCTAATTTTGTAGGATGTTGTATTTGTACCATTGGTTATAGGTCATAGCCTTGAACCTGGATGATATTTAACGAATTATTTGCTGAATGAATGAACAGAGCTGGAGGGAATACTTACTTCTCTTCTCCTTGAAGCAATAGCAGTTTTTCACGGATCATAGTGGATCCCTGAGCTGTGCTGGGCACCCAGCTTCCCCCTTCTCTGTTCTCGAGTGGCCAGTTTCTGCTGGAGGTTACCTTCCACACCAACAGGCTTATGGTCTCTGGTCCCTTGCAAGCACTGAGAAGACCCTGCTGGCCTACCTGAAGAGTGGTCACAGCGTGAGGGGCTGGCAGCAGCATGGGAAAAGTTTCTGCAGCTGGGGAACAAACATAGATGGCCAGGGGTGTTTCCTGAAGGCCCTTGGAACTTCCTGGGAGTGTGGGCTGCCTTTCCTTGAAGGCAGGTTTGGGCCCAGGGCTCAGGAGCCTTGGGGAGGTTGGAGTACAGTGGCCATATAAATTAGCACCAAAACCAGGGCACTTCTGAGTGTGAAGGGAGACAGGGCACTGTCAGCAACATCCAGGGCTGTAGTCATGAACCAGCTGTGCAGGGCACATGGAAACACAGGGTTGCCCTAGTGGAGGGCAAGCCTGTTCTGAGGACCCACACGTCTCCTAGAGAGCACCTTATAGGGAGGAGTCGGGGCGTCCTGGGAAGCCTGGAGGCCACCAGACTGGGAATTAGGACCCCTCGGGCCACTCACATCCTATGGGGTCCTCTCTCTGAGCCTCCTGGTTGACTTTAAGGGATGGTGGCCCCACAGGGGATGGGGCAGGAAGGGGGCTCAGCTTCTGGGCCCCTGCAAATGGAGGTGCCAAGCTGGAGTTCCCCAGCTGGGCAGCCGCCCTGTGCCCTCCCGTCTACCCGGAGCTGGGCCATCAGGCTCTCTTGGCCCTTCCAGCCTTTCCTCACTTCCCCTGGCCTGGAGTTCCCGGGGTGGGGGTTCTGGGCTTCCAGAAGCCTGTCCACGGGCCTGTCTAGGCTGTCGCACCCTGCCCACCTCCACGATGGTCCCGGGCCTCATGGCTGAGACTTGGCACTCAGGCTGTGTCTAAGCCTCTCTGAGCCTCAGTGTCCTCAGCCATAGGTGGGGGTGAGAGCACCGACCCTGAGGGCCTCGTGGGATTACACAGAAGGTGAGGGTGATGCTTGTCTGCCAGTCACAAAAGAAGTCCTTTCTGTAGACTGTTGAGAAAGAGAGAGAAAAGAAAAATGGAGAGCAGTAGAATTATTGTGAGAGCTAATATCTAATTTAGCCTGTACATTTTACAGATGAGAAGCCTGGCTATGGAGAGGTTAAGGTCACACAGTCAATTCAGGGATGGATGAGGCTCCATGTGGGAGCCCTAGGAGCTGGAGGGGCAGGAATATGCATTCAAAACATGGCAGGCCTTCCCTCCCACCCTGAACACACCTCTGTCTGCCCAGACAGTACTCTGGAGAGTGGAGGGGTCATGACACACTGAGTCTGCGCATCTGGCTGGGGCTGAGGCCTATTTATAAAAGGTTTGAATAAAATAAGCATTTAGCTCTATTGACATTCCCTCCCTCTCCTTTCTTCATCCCCTCTACTTGTCCTCTCCCCCACACACTCACACAGAGCATAGTTGGCGTGTGTGTGTGTGTGTGTGTGTGTCTGCGGTGGACATTTTTTACCCCTAGAAGGATGTGCCTGGCTCTCTCCCGTGCAGGATGGCTGTGTGACTCTGCCTCCGAGTGGCCTCTGCAGAGGGGCAGCTCCTCCAGAGGTGGTGGGGTTCCTGCTTGTTTATTTACATGCCAGGGGTGGGGGGCAGGGCACAGCGTAATGGGGGGGGCATGTTCAGAGACATCTGCTGTTTGCAGTAACTTGTCCGCCAGGCAGAGCTACTGGGTGGCTAGCTTTGCAGTGTTCCTGGTAAATATTATGACTTTGAGGACCTGGGTGGGGCCCCAGAGACTTCAAGGAGGCTGAAGAGGTGGTGTTCCTCGGTGCCTGTGCCCTCCAAAAGTCCTGTTGTCCCCTTCTTCCCCCAGGCCAAGGGGTTGCTCTAGGAAGGGCACAGAGCCCAGGGTGGCCTTGTCATGTACTTCAGATTAGAAAACCTGGGGTTCAGAGATTGTCCACTGAGCCAAACTTGAGAGTGGAAAGAAGTGCCCTGGGGCCTATGGCAGGTTCCCATGGCTTTAATGGGGAGAGGGTAGAGAAGCAATAATTTTCAAGTGCAGCGAATTTTATGTGGTCCCCTGAACTTGGTTCTGGGGTCAGAGAGAGGGTATTGTGGACATACCTGGCTTTAAATCCTGACTCTAGTCCTCACTTGCTCTGTGACCTGGGCAAGGCTTCTCTGAGTTCTAGGTAACATGCACAAAGGCCGCCCCTGGTGGTGGCACAAATACACACAACCACCTGTGCACAGTGAGCCACACTTGGCCTGGCCCAGGGCAAGAGACTAAATCTTTTTGAGATTTAGTCACTGCTCTGGGGGGGGGAGCCGTTGTACCTCCGTGGTTCTGGTTCCCCTCGGTTGGAAGGTTTATCCTCCAGTCTAACCAAATTCCTTGATAACACGTGCTGTCATGCTGTCCTGTTCTGTTCTCACAGGAGACAGCTGGTCCCATCTGTAGTTTTGAGCAAAAGTTTTTTTTTTTCTTTTTTGCGGTACTGGCGTTTGAACCCAGAGGCATTCTACTTCCAAGCTCCACCCCCAGCCCTATTTTTTATTCTTTATTTTGAAACAGGATCTCACTAAGTTGTGGAGGGCCTCATTAAGTACCTGAGGCTGGCCGTGAACTGGGATCCTCCAGTCTCAGCCTCCCAAGTACAGGGATTACAAGCATGCCCCACCACGCCCCGGCTAGGTTATTTTTATTTTTTATTTTATTTTTTTGTTTTTCGCGGTACTGGGGATTGAACCCAGGGGCATTGTACCTCCAAGTTACACCCCCAGCCCTATTTTTTTATTCTTTATTTTGAAACAGGGTCTCACTAAGTTGTGGAGGGCCTCACTATGTAGCTGAGGCTGGCCCCGAACCTATATCTTCCGGTCTCAGCCTCCCAAGTACTGGGATTACAAGGGTGCGCCACCACACCCAACTCCAGGTTGTTTATTTTTATTTTTTTATATTTTATTTTTTATTTTTTATTTTTTGCTGTACTGGGGATTGAACCCAGGGGCAGTCTACCTCCGCGCTACACCCCCGGCCCTATTTTTTATAGTTTATTTTGAAACTGGGTCTCACGAAGTTGCAGAGGGCCTCACTAAGTAGAGAGAGAGAGAGAGAGAGAGCTGAGGCTGGCCACGAACCCGGATACTCCGGTCTCCGCCTCCCAAAGTACTGGGATTACAAGCAGTGTGCGCCACCACGCCCGGCTCAGGTTGTTTATTTTTAAACCTCCCTTAGGGTCTTTTCTTGGGGCCTAGAGCCCTCAGGCCCTCTGACTCCAGAACCTGAAGGGTTATGTGGTTAATAACATTTGATGGGGCCTTCCTGGTTGAGAGCTGCCAGGGCCAGGGGACAGTCCTGTCCCAGGGCATAGATAAACTCCCTTCTTCCTTACAGGACAGGAAAGGCCATTTGCAAGGCCAGGATGGAGGAAGGATGTATGTTCCCACGTGTGCACGTGCCTACATACGTGTGCATGCGTGTGCCTGCTCATATGTGGGTGTGGATGTGTGTATATGTACATTTTCTTTTTCTTCTGAAACAACCAAGAAGGTTGATGATGCTACGAACATAGGTTTGCAAATATCTGTTTGAGTCCCTGCTTTTGGTTCTTTTGGACGTATACCCACAAGTGGGATTGTTGGATCCTATGGTAATTTTATATTTACTGTTTCTCACAGCAGCTGCACGGTTTTGCATGCCTACCAGCGATACACGAAGGTTCTAGTTTCTCTACATTCTCACCGACACTCCATGCTCTTTTCAAAGGCTGGGTTAAGTGCCAATCCAGTCTTTATAGATGATGAGATGATTTTAGAGGACTTTTCTGACATTAAAAGAACCCTGGTCCTTTGGAGAAGAATATCTGGCATAAGAGTGCCCCACACAGAGGGGACAGCCAGAGCAAGTCCCTGCGGTAGGAATGTGCCTTGCATCCTATTTGCAGAAGACAGAGGAGGCCAGTGTGGCTGGAGCAGAGAGACAAAGGGGAGGGCCCAGGAGATGAGATTAGGGAGGAGAGGGGAGGGCAGAGTGGAGGGCCCTGCAGGCCGCTGGCAGCACTTGGGCCTGCCTTCTACTTTGAGTGAAATGGGAGCCATTTTAGGGTTTGAGCAGAGTTGTGATTCTAACTCATATTTTATTTTATTTTGGTACTGAGGATTGAATCCAGGGGTGCTGTAGTACTGAGCTACACTCCGAGCTCTTATTATTTTTTATTTTGGGATAGGGTCTCACTCAGTTGCTGAGGCTGACCAGGAACCTGCGGTCCTCCTGTCTCAGCCTCCCAAGCACTGGGGTTACAGGCATGTGCCACCACGCCTGGCTTCTGACTTACATTTTTAAAGGATCCTCTGGTTGTTTTGTTGAAAAGAGAAGGTAAGAGGCAAGCATGGAAGCCAAGAGAGCAGCCAGGCACCCAGGTGAGAGCTGACAGAGCGTTCTCGCAGGTGCAGCCTGAGTTCAGTGATGGCAGCAGCGCTGGGGAGTGGCAGGAGGAACCACCTGCTAACCCGGCCGCCTCTTGAGGGGCCAGGCCCCGTGCACAATGAAAATGTTGGCCTCTGGTACAAAGAGTATTAAGAATTCTGAGACCAAAACAACAGAGAATTGAACGTGGTGCAGGGCCCTGTGCAGCTGACACGTCTCGTCTCACCCTCCAGCCCCGCCGGCGAGCCCGCCTGAGGTCTGGCGAGACCCTGGCTCTCTGGGTCACGCACATGTTAAGTTGGCACTTGCCTTCTTGCCGAGTCCCCAGCACACCTCTGGGAAGAGACTTCTGGGGTTGGCTCTGGTGAGAAGGAGGTAGAGTGGCCACAGGTGCAGACTCCCAGCAGAGGGGAGGCGGAGGCCGAGTCCCCATCCTGACATTCTGAGTTGGCTCTGGATGGAGAGAACTGCAGCAATCCTCGGCATTTTCTAGAAGAGGGGGCTGAGAGAGGTCTCTGTCCCCCAATAACGAAGACCTGAAAAATAGCATTAAACTCTTTTTTTTTTAAATGTGTGTACTTTACATGTATTATTGCCTGTAATACTTCCACCACTCCATGGCGAAAGTTATCCCCATCGGTGCAGATAAGAAAACAGGCTCAGACCCAGCATCACAACAGAAGTGCAGAGGCCAGAACGCAGTCCCCAGCAGGAGCACGGCCCCCTCCATCCCCTGGGGACACACTCTCAGGCTGATCACCCCTCCTTAGACGACCATCTGTTACCCTTTCTCAGCAGTGGGCATGGGGTCACAATGTCCCTGGAGCACTATTCGTGCTTTCCTGTAACTCATTTACTCCTGTGCAGATCAGAGGGTGAGGTCCATTTCACAGAAGAGGAGATTGAGGCACAGACAGGTGCTTGCCATGGGTGGAGAGGAAGCCTTGGCGGGGCACCATGCTGTTTGCACTCCTCGTGGGAGAAGGATGAGATCTGATGAGAGTGGGGGCCTGATTCTGGCACTGTGGTGTGCGCCCGCCCTGATTATCGGAGGGCATCCTGACTCCAGGATTGGAAGCCAACAGTGCCTGTGTTGCGAGGGCCTGGGCGGTGGGCAGTTTTGGAGAACGTGGTGTGGGCCATTTGGGGCTCACACGCCCCTTCTCTCTGTACCTCATCCCGGGAGGCCCAGGAGCCGCAGTCCACAGGCCAGCTGCTCAGAATTTGGCTCAGCCTGAGGACCGGAATCCACCCGAGGACAGAGGGCATTAAAGTCACTTTGCTGCTCATTTCCTTCTGTTCCTTCACCTTCGCTGGCTCCCTGGAAATTATGGTTGATGATTACACCGGTGGAATTGGTAATTGCAACTGGGATTTTTCTGGCTTATTGTTTCCTTGGGGACCAAAATGTGTTCAAACCTAGACTCGCTGTTTCTGAGAAGACAGCCGAGGGAAGTTTCCTAATTCCTTGTAATTAGGGAAGTAGCCCTAATTAGGAGAGTATCCTCTATTGTTGGTAGGAGGAAATTCAGACCCAGAGATGTCTGGCTGTGTCCTTTGGAGTTAGAAGGACCTGGGCTTGAATTCTGTTTGCATTTGTTATTTCGTCTGTATATCCTTGGGTCGAATTGACTTTTCCTTTGAGTCTTGGTTTCTTCTGCAAAAATGAGAGTATTTTATTACAGTAGACTTGATGTTAAAATGCGTGGTGTGGTAGTTAAGAAGGAAGAGAAGCACAACTTCAGAAACTGTTCTAGGCCAGGTCTCTCTGCAGTTCGCAGAAAGTCTGCTTGGAAGCTGGCCTGGGGGTTCCGTTTGGGCTTCTTGGCTCTGAAACCCTGTGCCTCCCAGCCCTGCGAGGTGTCCCACCCTCCCCTTTGCCCTCCCACGCCTGCGCTGTCACAGGGGCCTCTCCTGACAGCCTCCATTGTCTGCTCGCCCACTCTCTGCTGCACACCTCCTCTCGGCTTCCCACCACCCCCTCCCCACAGCAGCAGCAGTGACTGCTGGGCTCTGTTCTGGGTTCTCTCAGGCAAAGTTCTCAAAAACCCACCTGCTCTGTGGGCCCAAAGCCTCTTGCCTCCTGCTCCACCCATTCCTCTCTCGCTTCACGAGCCCCCTCCCTCCAGAGCGGTGTTGTTCCAAAGGAGCGGAGGGGATTGCCTCTGAAGCCCTCGTGTGTGTTTGTGTGTCTGTGTCGTGTGTGTGTGTGTTTGTGGTGTGTGTGTGTGTGTGTGTGTGTGTGTGTGTGTAGTGCTGGGGTTTGAACCCAGGGCCTGGCACATGCCAGGCAAGCGCTCTACAGCTGAGCCACACCCCCAGCCCCACTATACCAGAAACCCTCCTTGAGGTCACAGCCCCAGGGAAGGCCAAAACCCTCTGGGATCCTCTACCCAGCACCCCACTCTGTACCAGCCCCGGCCCCAACTCCCCAGCCTTTACCCACAGAAGACCAGGTGTAACGGTAAGGTGGCTCTGACTGGTGGCTGATAATCACACCGATGGCATTGGTAATTGCAACTGGAATTTTTTTGACTTTTTTCCTTGGAGACCAAAATGTGTCCCTTGCTAGAGGCGGGAGAAGCCTGCACGTGAGCGGCAGAGTGAAGTGCCTGCCCCAAGACTGGAGTGCATGGCAGTGATTGTCTGTGGCTGCAGCTACACCACAGCGCCTTGCTTAGAGAACTCCAGCCTGGAAACCCGGGGCAAGGGGGTGCTCTGAGAAGGAGAGCGTGGCACAGGACTGACACACCCGGCCCTTTGCAGTGCGGGAGCAGCCCAGAGAAGACTCGCCTTGGAGCTCTGGGTGACTTTCTCTGTAATACCTGGTGTCATTTGCATCTGAACATCATTTCTCACCTCTCCTCTTTAATCACTACACCAGTCTTTGGAAATAAGGAGGGGTTGGACTGAGCATCTCCATTTCACCTTTGGGGAAACAAAGGCATAAAGAGACAAAAAATAAATTTAAAAAATTTAAAAAAAACAAAGACTTGTGGTCAGGTCCAGGACCTAGGCCTAAGGCTGATTCCCCACGCAGGATCGCTGGCATCAGTCCCCTGGCATCGCTGGCTCATGACTGGGACCTGGGTTTTCATGCTGAAGTGAGGCTTCTCTAGCATAGTGGCAAGCTGCTCGACAGGCTGGGACCAGCTGGGCCATCTGAAGGCTGAGGAGTGAGATGGGTGGTCAGAGCACCAGGACTTGGCTTGCTTAGGGCCTTCCTGCTTCTGTCCTTCCGGCTCTCACAGCCATCCAGATGACTTGCTGATCTTTGGGAGAGCCTGGCCTTGGCCTTGAAGGCTCTCTGCTCTGGGAAACTTGGCTTCCTGGTCAGTATGTTATCTCAGGGAAAGACACTTTGCCCTCTCAGCAGGGAGACATGGTCTGCAAAGCCAGCGGAGGCTTCAGTTTACTTTAGGACTCTGGACACAAGTCACCCTAATTAGGAGCAGCACAGCAGTAGTGGAGAAGATGTATTCTCTACACAGTTCCCTCTTTATGGGCACTTGGGAAAACCGTGTTCCTGAGCCTCCCTCACAGTTAATATGTGGCCACATGAATGAGATTTAGCCAGTGGAATGTGAGCAAAAGCCTTGTACAACAGGATATATACCCCCGTTGCCCCTCAGTCTTCTCTTCTTCCATTCTGTAGTGACCCTAGAGATCACATGGTCCAGATAGACTGTAGTCACAAGATGGAATAGAGCCACATGACCTGTATCAGAAAGCCAGAACTACCCTTTTGTATAGTTAAACTGCAGAGATTGGGGAAGGGGGCTTATTTGTTACTGCAGTGTAGCCTAGCCTGTTCTGACTAATAGAGAAGCACATCAGAATCAAGGGGCCTGATGTAGTTCCTGCACTCTTGTTGCCTGACAATGTAATCTTGAACACTGGACCTGTTCCCTCATCTGGAAGACTGTCCAGCCCTCTCTGGGTCTGAGAGACTATGAAGGTAAGAGTTGAGTGAGCTGGTGCTGGTTCTTAGTACCCTGGGGAAGGCTCCTGGGCTCAGGGTGAAGGAGGGCAGAGCACTGTTGTAGAATACCTCCCCCCTTATCTGCAGTTTCATTTCCCCAGATTTCAGTTATCTGTGGTCAACTGTGGTTTGAAAATACTTATTTATTTTATTTATTTATTTATTTATTTATTTATTTATTTTGCGGTACCGGGGATTGAATGCAGGGGCGTTCTACCTCTGCGCTACACCCCTATTTTTTATACTTTATTTTGAAACCGTGTCTCACGAAGTTGCGGAGGGCCTCACTAAGTAGAGAGAGAGAGAGAGAGAGAGAACGAGAGAGCTGAGGCTGACTGCGAACCCAGATCCTCCGGTCTCCGCCTCCCAAAGTACTGGAATTACAAGCGTGCGCCACCACACCCGGCTGTTTGAAAATATTTAAATGGAAAATTCAGGAAATAAACAATTTGTAAATTTTAAATAACTTTAATTACAGTATATTGTTGTAATTATTCTATTAACCATAGTATATTATTATAATTGCTCTATTTTATTATGAGTTATTAATCTCTTACTGTGGCTAATTTATACATAAAACTTTATCATGGGAATGAATGGATAGGAAAAAATACAGTATAGAAGGTTAGATAATATCTGCATTTTCAGGCATCAGGGGGTCTTGGAACATGTCTCCCAGGGATAAAGGGGACTCTGGTACCTGAGCTGTCTTTTAGCTTTGTTTTGAAGCTTGTCCCAGTGCCTGCACTCAGTGCTGTGAACAGCATCTGAGACTGCCCAAAAGCTCCTAACTGGTTTGATTTTCCTGTTCTTGGCTCCTTGCACCATTCATTCATTCATTCATTCATGCAGTATTTCTTGAGCATTCACTACGTGCCAGGCACTGTCAGGTGCTGAGCACACAGACCTAGCTCTTACGGAGCACACAGTCTAGCAGGAAAGTTGTACCAAGAAATCACACTGGTCATGGTCAAATGCCAGCTGTACTCAGCACTCAGAGGGACTAGCATGCAGGCTCGTGGTGGCGGTTATGGGAAGAGCCACTTGAGAGTGTCAGAAAAGGCTTCTCAGAGGAGTTGAAGGTTTGGCTGCAGGAAGAGTAGGTGGCAATTAGGCAGAGGGGCCGGTGGGATTGTCTTGGAAAAGGGACCAGCTCACACCAAAGCCCTATGAGGACGAGCAGGAATTGAAGTCAAGGGTGGTGCTAGTGGGAGATGGCTGGGGCCGATGACCCCAACCCGTGGACAGCTGAATTAATAAGCAGGTTGGTGCTCGGGATGGTGGCACATGCCTGTAATCCCAGTACTTGGTTCTATTCTCCTGTTGAGACTGACACAGGAGGATTGCAGGTTTGAGAGCAGCCTCAGCAACTTTGTGAGACCCTCAGCAACTTAGTGAGACCCTTTTTCAAAATAAAAAAAATGAAATAGGGCTGGGAGTGTAGCTCAGAGGTAGAATGCCCCGGGTTCAATCCCCAGTACTAAAAAAAGAAAAAAAAGGAAAGAAAGAAAAGACAAGTTGAGTTTTCCTCCAGCAGACTTGGAAGTTATCAAAGTTTGAAGTAGGAGAATTATAGGATGAAGTAGTTGTTTACAGGATGAACTTCGTGGGTTTCGTGTGTGTGTGTGTGTGTGTGTGTGTGTGCGCGCGTGCGCATGCGCGTGCACATGCGCGCGCGCACTGGGGATTGAACCCAGGGGCATTCTACTTCTGAGCTACACCCCCAGCCCTATTTTATTTTTATTTTAAAACAGGGTCTCCCTAAGTTGATGAGAGTCTCACTACTTGCTGAGACTGTCCTCGTACCTGCGATCCTCCTGTCTCGGCCTCCCAAGTACTGGGATTACAGACCTGTGCCACCATGCCCGGCTGAACTTTGTGTTAAGAAAAGACCCTGTTGGCTGCTGTGTGGAGCTCAGCTCTGATCTGCTCCAAGTGTGTCCCCTGAGGTAGACAGGTGTGTGTGTGTGGGGGGGGGTGAGGCACACCTCTGTTGTCTGCCTCAGCACAGAGCCACAGCGCTGCAGCCATCCAGGCCTCAGCACTGGAGGAGGCAGCTTCTCTGCAGGATGACGGGAATTCACCGGATACGATTCCTAATTCTGGGAAGAACACTAGTGGAGAGAGGAACTGTGGTCTAAAATTAGGCTTGGGGAATATTTCAGTGAGATGTATTCTTCCTGCTCCTTCCTTGACAAAGGCGGTCCTCGTTTCCTCCCTCCTGCCAGTCCCAGCTTCTCCTCTCCAACCTCATCCTCCTACTGGCCAGTTGATCCTCTGGGGTGCCTGGGCCTAAGATTGAGGGGTCTGTTGTGATGTATTTCAGGCCTCCCTGGGCATGCACCTAAGGCAGCAGGCTACTGACTGACTGTGGTTTCCACTAAGCAGTCTGTCTCCTGAGGCCATGGGTGGGGAGGTCTAGAAAAGGGGTCCCCTCCTTCTAATGACATTTTTCTCAAAGTTATTCAGACTAGACTGGGAAACACTGGGCCTCAGGCAGAAGGAATTTGCAGTATCTAGAAGAAATTCTGATTTCTCTTACAGAAGCGAAGGTGTGGAGCTGCCCAGGTATTCCTTAGCGTAAGTGTGGCCATCTCAGCTACTCTCTGGGCATTTCCTTGCTCTTCAGTCCAGTGGGCCCCAAACTGAAGATCACCTTAGTCCCACTCCTGCTGAAACAGCATGACTGCCAAACAGACCTTGGCTTTCCTTGCACCCTGCCACAGCCCATGCCCTGGAGAGCGGGCAGCTGGAGGACTTCCGGCCTGCCACACGCATGCTTTGAAACAGCCACGAAACAACTGAACTTTTAAGCCCCACGTCACTGTCACCAGGAGCCCTGTCACCACTCCAAGGGCCTGCGTGGAGCCCCAGCTGTGGGACTGCATGCCAGACTTCCTCACAGGGAGTGCCCACGAGTTGCCAGGACAGGCACACTGACATGGGCGGATGAATGAGGCACTTGCTTCTTGGGGCCTCTGAGGCCTTCAGGGTCACTCTGCCCAGCTTCCCAGCTGTCCACCAGCCATGCAAGTGCCCTGTCCTGCATCCCAGGATGCCAGCGTGCCCTCAGGAGGCACCAAAGGATGAAGGCAGTCCTCAGCATGTCTGGCCTGTTGGAGACCTCTCGTCCTTGTGACCACTTGAGCGTTCTTGGGGCAAACTCTGGGCAACAGATATTGTTTCTTAAGAAAGCAAGATGGCACCTGCTCACTTTGGGTTCTAATGTCCCTCATTCTCCAGCTTTCTCAGGAAACTGGGAACAGATGGGCCTGTTCCAGACAGATGACTGGGCCCAAGTCAGAGTGGGCTGGGCCGGTGGAGTGATGCCTTGTTGATCAGCAGGGCCACAGAGTCCTCAGGAAAGACACCCTGCTGAGAGTCCCCTTGGCCCGGATTACTGGCAGCAGGACCTGGGAAAACTCAGCGCCTGGTTTCTCTCTGTTTGTCGTTCCCTGAGGAAAAATGAGAGTGTGCTTCCTTTTCAGAGGTGGAGCTGTTTATATCTGCGGGACCTTGACACGTGCGTATGCACACTTTCACACGAACAGACTTGAAGATAAATAAGTCCCCCAGTTTGGACTCCTTGGCGGTGGGCAGACACTAACCAGACCCCATCCATTTCCCCTCAGCACGGATGGGGCGGAGGTGTCGTGAGGAGAGGGGGCCTCTGGAGGTGCTGAAAGGCGCTGCTGGGAGCCTCATTTCCTGGGAGGGTAATCAGGGAAGACCTAGGCTGCAGGGGAAGTCCAGGTGAAATGGGAGAAAACATCACAAGGAGAGACGTGTATGTCCATTGTGTGGACAGCTCTCTGCTCTTCAGTCTGAGCTCACCGTCTGCTCCATAACTGGCACCCTTCTTGACTTTTCCTCCTCTGTCTAGGAGCTCCTCAGCATTCAAGTCTCCCTGAACTTGGGGTAGGTCAGTCCAAATCTTCCACTACTTCCCTCATAGGATCTCTTGGATTTGCCAGTCCTTTGCAGCCCCATCTCCCTGTTGCAATAGTAGTCCCAGCCTGCAGATCAGGCCTCCTGACAGATGCTGCTGCTTTTCCTCACCCCTCTTTGCAATTGCAGATAAATGACTCCTCTTGGGTGAGGGCAGTGCAACATAGTGGTTAAGAGCATGGGTCTCAGACATCTAGCCCTAGCTCAAGTTCCAGCTCCACCACTTGCTGGCTGTGTGGCTGTGAACAAGTTGATTAACCTCTCTGTGCATCACTTTCCTTGTCTGTACAATGGGCATTCTAATGACACATAGGATTGTCCTGAGAATTAGATGAGGTTATACCTGCACATGGAAAGCACTCAATGGACAGTAGCTGTTATTAAATAATTACGTTCAGCATGAAGCTGCCTCCCTCACCAACCCACAGTGGCTCCTTATTGCACATGGGACCAGGCTCAGCTTCCCATCCCGGAAGACAGGGCTTCACCACTCTGGTGAATGATGTAGCTTTATCATCTGTCACTATCTGGTCCTGCTGTGGTGGCCTCTCCACCATCCCAGCTGTGCCGTAATTTTCAAGGACTGTTGCTTTCATCTGAAAATTTCTCCTCCCCATCTAAACCCTATTCAGCTCCTGGCCCAGACCTCGCCTCCCTCTCTGATGCCATCTTGCCCTCTGTGGCCCACAGAGGCATTTGCAGCCCAAACCAACCTTCTTGCTCCTCAGTGTCTACACGTACAGTTTCTCCTGTGTTTTCTACCCTAACTGTGAGTGTCTTGAAGGCAGGGCCACGTCTTGAAGGCCTCTAGCCTGTCCCACTGTGCTGGCCACTGAGTGACTGACTCCATTAATATGGAGAGTTGGGAGTGGGCTGTACACAATCAGTAGAGACAAATCCACCAAATCTTGGGGAGCCCTATCCTGATTTTATAGCAACCAAAAGTTTCAGAGATGCATCCTAAGGCCAGCAAGTGACCCTTGTTAGAAATGGGGTGGGAATTCCAGCCCACGCCTGTGTTCCCTCAGACCTGATCCTCTGCCACCCGAGGGGCTCCTGGCCTCTTGGCCACATTCCACAGCTCAGCAAGTGTCAGCGATGGAAGCCAGGACCAGCCTCGGGAGTGCCAGCAGAGGGTTTGTTTTGACAAGGGTGGTTCAGTTTAAGTGACTAACGCTAACACTTGGATGCTCAGAGCAGGGACCTGGCTCACTCCTCTGTCAAGGACCTTTGCCCCAACTCTCCAGCACCTCCAGGGCAGAAGGGACATTTCTGTGAAAACCTGCAAGGGGGTGGTGATAATTTCTTCCTCCCCTGATGTTCATCCTCCCCGTCCTGTCCTGGCTCTCGGGACAGGCCCACTGAGACTCAAAGGCTCCAAGAAAGTTTTCTCTCCTTCTGGGTAGCAATCTCCTGAGCTGCATCAGGCAGGGATGCTAGGGGCATGGATAATTCCCAGTGGCTGAGAACTTCTAAATGCACTGATGATTTGTAGCAGACTTCCTCTCTTCACACTGAGTTCCGCGCGACTGAGCAGTCATCACTCCACGTGTGTGCCCATTCTCCTGCTCAGTCAGCCGTTCTGTTATTGAGTACTTGCTGCATGCTGGGTGCTGTGGAGGTGCTGTGGTCCCTGCCTGGCTGACCGTGGAGGACTGTTTTGCTGAGGATACCTCTGGGAGGGAGGGGGAACCTAACTGAGAAATGGCAGTACAGCGTCACGTTGCTCTGAATTCCCAGAATCTGCCTTTTCCTCTGCTTGGCAGGATTCAGGTGGTCCGGGTTCAAAGGTGGCTTTGCAGGCTTTGCTTTCTGCGTACCTGTGGCCCTCTGTAATAAAACCCCATTGACACATGTTCAAAATTGTCGAAGCTGATTTATCAGGAGAGCAGACATTTGCTTTAGGTAGGTGAAAGCAAAGGACGTGCCCCAGAGCTCCTCCCATGGCAGCTGCCTCGGTGCAGACTTTGACTCACAGCAGACCTCCAGGGAGGGTTCTGTTGCCAGCCCCTAGCGCACGGGCTCACCTGTCCCCGGGGCTGGTGGGAGGTGGTGTGCCCGTTCCTCTCACAGGCCTCACATTCTCATCCCAGGCAGGTGCACGCCGCGCATGTGGTGTTGTGGGCTTGGATGCTGCCGGGCTGCTTTTCTGAGGACTCGGGCATCTTTCCATCTCTGTTCGAGTGATGGGAGAGGGCTCTGCTTCCTCCAGATGGCGGGGGAAAGGACACTGTGCTCTCTCATCGTCTGAGTGCTTTCAGGACGGGGGTCCTGCAGGGGCGCAGAGTCTGCTCTCTGGGGCATTGGCATGAATCTGTCTGCCCCTGTGCTGGGTCAGAGCAGTGCATGCTGCTCCTGAGTGGCCGGGCTGGGCTGGGCTGGGCTGGGTTTCTGTCCTTGGGCAGCTGGGTGGCGAGCAGCTGGGACTAAGGGTGATGTTTAGGGCCTTCTAGCAGGGCACATGGGGTAAACCGAGGCAAGGGAAGAGGTGCTGGGCAGCATGGAAGCATGCCTTTCAGGAGCAGATAAAGGCTCCTGGATAAGCCTGTGTCTGTGACAAGGAGGGACCCTGGCCTATGAGGGGTCAAGGAACACAGGCCTGGCAGAGGGTGGCACCAGGGTTGTCAGGAACAGCCTCCAGCCTGGGGGAGGAGCTAGTTGGCCTTCCTCCATATTCTCGAGTATTTTAAGTTTTTGAAGAAAGAAAGGAACTCGGATTGTAGGAGTGAAGGAGGAAAAAGTAAAGGAGCTGCTGGGCAGGGACCCCAAGCCCCCATTCTCACCCAGACCCAGGAACTTCGCCTGCCCCACCTTCTTAAAGACCCCTCTTGACTCCCCTTCTGCCCCAATTCTAACTGGGGAGCAGCTTGAGGCCCAGCTGTCCCTCAGCCAAGGCCCTTGGGATCTCGTGGAAATGCCGAGGGTCTATTGGACAGGAAAGGAAGTTCAAATTCTTATGCCGGCCTGGTCGGCCTGCGCCTCCTGGCCTCCCACGAAGGCTGCAGCCTTTACTCTCCCCCTGAGGCAGAGATTCAGCAATTCCTGACTCCCTGCTTTTAGGTAAAGGGCCTGCAAACCCTCCTCCTGTCTGTCATTCCCAGGCCAAAGGCCACTGGACAGAGGAGGGGTGGTCCTCATCGCTGGAATCCCCTGGCCCTCATGGGTGAGCCTGGGGCGTGGGGTGCCCTTGTAGGGCATGGAGTGGCACCCTTGCCCCGGCTCTTGCCCAGCCTTCCGGGCCTGTGAGAGAAGCCGGGCTACTGCACACAGCGCCCGAGGCTCTGGACGAGAAGCCGGCTGGGTCTGGCCCAGATGGCTTTCTCTAGGAGACACTCTAGTGAAGCACCCATGCCTGGTGCTTCAGAACACTTGACAAATTACCGATGTTCTTATCTTCCTCAGTCCCCTGGGACTGGGATCAATTGGTGGGGCTCCCAGCTTCTTGCTTTCACCACATCTGAGCCTCGATAGGCGGTGGAAGAATAATTGCTTTGCTGACATTTTAGATTATTGCCCTATTTAGTCCATTACCTTAATCTTTACACAGTCCTTGAGAAGTAGATCGTATCATCCCCATTTCATAGGAGAAGAGTCTGAGGCCCACTAAGGTTAAGCTCCTCAGCCCCACCACTCACAGAATCAAGGACCTGAACTTAGTCCTCTCCAGCCAGAGTCCTTGTTCTTTCCCCACGCCACGCTTCATCTCCCTGAGATACTGCAGAGCCCGCTCCCTCTTTCCTCTGGCCTCTGTTTCCCAACACACAGAGTGCAGCCACTGTGCTTCCTTCCGTCGCGAGGATCCAGCCCCTGTCTGCTTTGTCTCTGGCCTGGTTTCTGGGCTCAGTCCCAGATGTTGTCAGGACCGCGGCCCAGAGGCCTTCATCTGCCTTTGAAGTGGCCTTCATGTTTTCACACCTCAGCACCATCCGTTTGTCCTTCCCTGGGCTTTGTGCTCTGTGTGTGTGGTGGCTTCTCCCTTCTGCACTGGAGCATGTGGTGGGAGAGGAGGAGGGATGGGATGGGATACTCAGATCTAGAAAGGCCTGCTGTTTGCAGGTGTGTCCGAGAGGGTCCAGGCTAAGCTGCTGTAACAGTCACTGAGGTACTGTGGCTTTAAGAAGGTGGGGTTTTATTTCTCTCTCATGTCATAGTCCTCAAGTGACTGGGCCCAGGTTGGTGAGACTGTTTGGTTCCATGCGGTGACTCTGGCACACCCAAGGACATTTTCTTCTTCTGTATGGTCAAAGCTGGTTTGGGAGGCATATCTAGGTTCCAGTCCAAAAAAATTGAAAAAGGGTGCAGGTCCAGGTGGGTGTGGGCTTGTTTGAAAGTGGATTGAAGGAGCCGGGTGTGGTAGCGCACGCCTGTAATCCCAGTACTTGGGAGGCTGAGACAGGAGGATTGTAGCTTCACAGCCAGCCTCAGCAGTTTAGCGAGGCTATCTGCAACTTAGTGAGACCCTGTTTCAAAATAAAAAGTAAAATAGGGCTGGGGGTGTAGCTCAGAGGTAGAATGCCCCTGGGTTCAATTCCCAGTAAAACACACACACACACACACACACACACACACACACACACACACACGACTGAAGGATGACATGGAAGTTTCACAGGTCACATCCATTCATACCCCTGACCTGAGCATAGTCACATGGCCATGCCTTGCTGTGAGGCAGGCTGGGGAATGTTGTCCAGCTGGGCAGCCAGCTGCTTGGTGAGTCTATATTACTTTGGAAGAAAGGGACAATGAAATTAGATAGACAACTAAGAGTCTCTCCCACTGCCTTTTAAAAAGTATTATTATTTCTTTTTTTTTTTTTTGAGGTACCAGGGATTGAACCCAGGGGCGTTTTACCTCCGAATTACACCCCCGGCCCTATTTTTTATTCTTTATTTTGAAACCGGGTCTCACGAAGTTGCGGAGGGCCTCACTAAGTAGCTGAGGCTGGCCCCCAACCCAGATCCTCCGGTCTCCGCCTCCCAAGTACTGGGATTACAAGTGTGCGCCACCACGCCTAGCTAGTATTATTATTTCTAAACAAGATTGTTAATCTCGAGCATCCACTCTAAAAGGGCTGGTGTAATAACCTATAGTTCATCAGATGGCCCCCAAGCTGAGAATGTGTTTCTGGAAGAAGAGTGTGCACGTACGCAGGAAGGATTGATCTGCAAATGAACACTGGCCACACTCTTCCCTCTCGGTGCTTTTTTTGTAGACTTCCATCAGTACTGGTTGAATGTAACCCTTGGGTGTAACCAATGACATTGAGTGTAACCACCCAAGTGGTGAAGCCATTGACCCCGGAGGAGAAGACTCAGTATTCTAACTCCTCATGCCCCAAGCACTAGGGCAGTTAGCTCCGCTGGTGGCTTCAGTGTCTGTCCTGGTCACACTGCCCCTTGTTAGCAGCATGGCTGGGGTGGGTGGAGACAAAGACAGAGCCTCTTGGGTTCTCTCAGGGAAGCGAATCACATCACAGAGAAGACCCCCAGAGTCCCAGGATGTCAACGCCCTTGGGGAGCAGCTGAGAGCCATGTGTTCTGTTCTTCCTGTTTTGCATAACAAGAAACCTCATGGGACCCTGGGAGCTGAAGAACTGACTGACTCTCAGTAATCTGGATCCTTTGCTGTTCTCAAGCCTTTCCACAAGCCCCATTCCCACATCATCCCATTTCTCCTACAGGCTTGGCCAGCTGGCAATGGTCTTCCCAACACTACATCCCAGGTCCCCCAGTTCCCAGACCAACAGAGCTGTGCACCCACCCACGGGGACACATAGACAGGGCTCATGGTTCATCTCCCTGACCGACACCATCTCCAGCTCTTAGTGGCCATGGCAGTTAGTACTACGCTCAGTTGTCCAATTTTTGCTTAATTCTGACACAAGCCTGGGCATTTCCACAGGAGGGGGTCCCGTCATCCCTCTACCACCTCGTGCTTCATGCTCAGAGGCAGCAGTGACTGGGGTCTGGGTCTGTCTTCTGTTATGAGCTGGAATAGCCAAAGCCTTGCAGATGCCCTGCAGCCCTCAATTTCCTTTTCATTCATTTATTCCACTCAATTATTTCACTCATTCCTTTTCACTCAGTGCCTGCTGTGTGTCAGCCTCTGTCCTGATGACAGGGACAAAATAGTGAGCAGAGGAGACCTAGCCAGCCCTTGTGGAGCTTCCATCTACTTCTCACTTGTCCAAGCCACCAATAGTGTCACTAGCCCCAACCTGTATCACTTTACACCCATGACCTATTGGCATTAGTGGGTTTTCTGTTTTGTTTTGGTACTGGGGATTGAACCCAGGACTTTGTGGATGCTAGGCAGACACTCTGCCACTGAGCTAAACCCCAGCCCCTGCATTAGCATCTTATTAGCAGGTGTCATTAGGTCCGTTATGAAGATGAGGACACTGAGATTCCACTAGGTTGTGTGACTTTTCCCACTGACTCTCAGCATAGTGCTCCTTCATTGTTTCTCCCTGCCTTTCTCTCCCAGGCAACCTGTGGGCCCCTGAATCCCTGCCGGGGTTCCTGACTGAGCTGGGAACCCTGCCTTGTCAAGCAGCCCCAGGTGGCCTCTGTACTGGCCATTGAGGCCATGGGCCTGGTGCCCAAGCTGCCACAAAGAGATGCAGGCCTGTGCACTCAGTGTGCGGTTGGGTGAGTGGCTGCCTG
The DNA here is from genome assembly GCA_004027185.1 of Glis glis. Classification (NCBI taxonomy): domain Eukaryota; kingdom Metazoa; phylum Chordata; class Mammalia; order Rodentia; family Gliridae; genus Glis; species Glis glis. The sequence continues at coordinate 28,625 of PVJS01021076.1, forward strand.
GCAGTTTCACTTTCTCTTTAGTGATGCTTTTTTTTCCCCTTCCATATTTGGCTGACCTAAAACGGACCCCGGAGGTGAGGGCTGGAGGAGGAGGTGTGGGTGGCGGGATGGGGGTGAAGGTTAGGGGATGGGAAGGCTCGGGAAGCGCCGCACCTCACCTGTGTGGGGTGGAAGCCAGAGCTTGGTGTTGAGGTGGGGTGCCTTCTTCCCTCCACCTACACAGCCCACATCACCCTCAGCTGTCAGCACCGCTCACATGAACAATGCGAGCTTGTCTGACTTTTCTGGAGGGGGAGGAGGAAGCCGAGGGTGGGGGACTTAGGGGGAGGATAATTGTTCTCCAAGATGAGATTTTTGGAAGAGAGAAACTTCATTGCACTAAGATTATAAATAAACTTGTAGGCCACAAAACTTCTTGCCAGGCCACAAAACAAACTCTTCCTTACCCCAGAGGTCAGGGAACTGCGGGAGAAGCAGTTTGTGGGTGGGCGAAGCCACTGTCCAGCTTCTCTAGAAAGCCTTTCTGAGGTACTCCCACCCAGCCAGCCTCTCCTTCACCTCATCCCCTCTACCCCAACCATGGTGCTTTGTGTGGGAACGTATCTGCCTTTCTGTGCCGCTTTGTGCGTGTGATTCCCATGCCTTGAGGGGTGGGTGAGGTGGGAGCCTGGGCCTGGCATAGATTCTGGACTCCAGCTTCCTCTGGAATTCCCCATGGATCCAGAACAGGTCAGATTGTGTGTGTGTGTGTGTGTGTGTGTGTGTGTGTGTGTGACAGCTAACTCCAAGCTGTGGTGTATATGCTACAAGGGTGAGCCTTCTGTTGCTTTTCATGGTATAGGGGACAGAAGATTTGGAATCAGGGATTTCATGAAATACTGTAAGTGGGATGTCTATTGATATTACATTCAACAGGCAGAGAGCCAGGTTGTGGTCACTCTGAAGACTTTCCCAGATGACAAAGACCTGCCTGTCCCTTTTATAGATGAGGAAGTTGAGGTTCACTGTGGAAAAGTGACTTTCCCTGAGCCACAGTATTCACAACTTGCAAATCCAGAATGGATACCTGGCCCCCCTCAGTTCCCAGTTTCTCTACATTGTGCTGCTCCGGACATTCACTCATTGTTCTTGAGTGTACCCCTTCTCCCCATGGTTTTAAATCCATACGCTCTCCCGAATCCCCCATGTTTCATGGCATGCTAGAGAAGTTGTTGTTCAGTTTGATGCACCATCTAAACAATCTCAGAGACCTCTGACATCACACCCGTGCCCCATCTGGGACCTTCCCATCCCTCAAAGCCCTGTGGTTGAGCTTCAGCCCCTAGATCCCCCTTCCCGTTTCTGCCTCTGCTGAAAGCCAGGGGTAGAGGCTGCCATGGGTGTGCTGTCTGGAGCCTCTTCTGAGCCTAGTGGATGAAGCTGAGTCTTTGGGACATGACTGCTCAGGGAGGAAGGAGGCAGGTCTCTCCATGGCTGCAAGGTGGGCCACCACTTGTCCACCAAGTGATATTCTGCAAGTCAGCCTGTGGTCCGTCCCTGGTCCATGTACTCTCCCCTGGCCTCCTCTCTGTTGGATAGTGGTGCTTCCAACAGGAATATAAAGAGAGCCACATATATAATGTGCATTTTCCCAGTAGCTAAAAAAATAAAAACAAATGAAAAAACCCACAGGTGTAATTGATTTCAATAATATATTTTATTTCACCTAATAGATCCATAATATCATTTCAACATGTTATTAATATAATATAAAATTATTTTAAATTCCAGTGCATATTTTACACTTATAGTGCCTCCCAGTTGAGGCCGGGCACATTTCAAATGCTCATGGCCAGGAGTGGAAGTGGCTAGTGGTGCACAGCGCAGCCCTGCAGGCCGAGGGCCGCATCCTCACTTGCCTCTTTCATCCCTCCCCTCCCTCTGCCTTTGGAGGAATCAAGTTCTCCGGCCACACCCCTGTGCTGTGTCCACTCTTCCTCCCGTGGCTGCTAAGCATCCTGAGATAGTCATTGTCCCTCCAACGTAACCCCTTGCAGTCTGCCTCCTCCTCTATCTAATCTCCCTCCGAGCTCACCCATGGGACCCTGACAAGCAGTGTCTCCCACAGCATCTATCTGAATGTTGGTTTTCCTACCCTCCCTTGGGTTTCGCCCTTCCATTTAGCTTTCATGACCCCATCTTTCTTACTCATATTCCACTCACCCCCAAACCAGCTGTTCCCTAGACATCCCTGTGTAGATTATGAACCAAAGCCCTCCCCTTCCCAGCCCAAACACTCCTGCAGGTGCCTTGCCTAGGGGCTGCTCTCCTTCCTTCTCAGGCCCAGAGCCTCGCCTCGCCTCGCCTCGCCTCTTGCAGGCCTCTGGTGCTTATCTGTGCCACTTCTGCAGCTCTCTTGTTAGCCCTCTACCTCTAGCTTCTTCACTGCCTCCTCCTAGCTGTCAAATTAATCTTCCTGAGGTTCAGCTCTGATTGCATTGCCCTGGTGAACGCTGGCAGCATTCAAAGTTGTAATAACAGGGGAACTTGCTTCTGCTATAATATTAAGTGAAAAAAATCAGGATACCAAATTATGTAAACAGTAAGATCACAGCTTCATGAAAGCAAAACAGAAAGATTGAAGAGAGATAGGGAGAAAGAAAGAAGAAAAGGAAGTATTAATACTGCTTGTCTTTGTGTGATAATTGGTTTCTGTTCTTTCCTATGATTTTGAAATTTTCTGTGATGAGCACACATTTTATAATTTGAAAAATTAATATACTTTTTTTAGAAATGCATCTGTCAAGAGTTTTTAGTGCCTCTGGACATGTGCCAGCTCCTTCCCCTGACACAGAACACCCTTGGTAATCTAGTCATGCCCCCCTTGCCCCTGCTCAGCCTCCCCTTGCTCACTACTACAGCCAGTGTGGACGACTAGGCATCCCCCAAACAGCCTTGGACTCTTCTCCCTCTAGCCACTTATTCTGAGGCTCTGCCAGCCAGCTGGCCCTCCGCTCTCAGTGAGGCTTCTCCACACCACCTGCCTACTACCCTCTGCCCAGATGTGACTCCTTTTCTGATTTGACTCTCTTCTCCCACTTGGCTGGCTCTGTGTGGCTGTGGAAGCATTTGAATTCTCATCTTATCTCTGCTACTAGAGATGAAGTTTCTTCAGCCTGCCACGCTCAGAGTAAAAAGCAAATACTTTCCCCATTCTTTGTATAAGTTTATCATCCCTTCTCCTCCTCCTCCTCCTCCTCCTCCTCCTCCTCCTCTTCCTCCTCCTCCTC
>PVJS01021077.1:0-31892 GCA_004027185.1 Glis glis
AAGGAAAAGACTTCTGAAATGAAAATTACAAAACACTGATGAAAAAATTGAATGACACACACACGTACACACACACACACACACACACACACACACACACACACACAGAATTGGAAGACCTTCCATGTTCTTGGATTGAAATAATTAATATTGTTAAAATATCTATACTACCCCAGTTGATCTACATATTCAATACAATCTTCATCAATATACCGTTGCCATTCTTCACAGAACTAGAAAAAAAATCCTAAAATTCATATGATAGCATGAGACCCCAAATAGACAAAGCAATGTTAATCAAAAAGAACAAAACTTAACTTCAAGATATACTGTAGACCATAGTAACCCAAACAGCATGACATGAGTATAAAAACAGACACATAGATCAATGGGACAGAACGAAGATCCCAGAAATAAACTCACATATTTTCGATCAATCAATTCTTGATAAAGTTGCCAAATCTAGAAGAAAGCATTGGTGGAAACACTTCAAAGCATTGTTACAGGCAATGATTTTCTGGATAAGACCCCAGAAGCACAGGAAACAAAAGCAAACATTGACAAATGGAATTACATCAAACCAAAATTCTTCTGCACGGCAAAGGAAACAACCAACACAGAGAAGAGACAATCTACAGAATGGGAGAAAATACTTTCCAACTATTCATCTGACCAAAGGTTAATATCCAGAATACATAGGAACTCAAAAAAATCTAACAACAAAAAGCAAAGTAATCCAATTTAAAAATGGGTAAATTGCCTGAATAGATACTTTTCAAAAGAAGAAATACAAATCCCCCCAAAAAATACCTAAAAAAAGATCACTATCACTCTCTCTCAGAGAAATGCAAATCAAAACCACAATGAGATACCCTCTCACCCCAGTAAGAATGGCTATAGTAAAACAACAACAATAGCAAAACAAACAAACAAAAAACCAAAGAACAAATTATGGCAAGGATGTAGAGAAAAAGAAACTCTTATTCATGACTAGTGGGAATGTAAGTTAGTTTAACTATTATGAAGAACGGTATGAAGGTTTCTCCCATCCAAATTGAAAATGAAACTCCCATATGATCCAGCTATCCCACTACTAGGTATGTATCCAAAGGAAATGGAATCAGCATGCCAAAGAGATACCTGTGTACCCATTTTTATTGTAGTACTATTTACAATACATAAGATATGGACTCGGTCTGGGTGCCTATCAATAGATGAATGGATAAAGAAAATGTGAGATATCCACACTTTATTCAAATAGCTGTAAAGAATGGAATTCTGTCATTTGCAGCAAAATGGATGGAATTGGAGGATAGTATGTTAAGTGAAATAGGCCAGACACAGAAAGACAAAGTACTACATGTTTACTCTCATGTATGGAAGATAAAAAATGTTGACCTGAAAGTAGAATAATGATTACTGTTGATTAGGAAAGGTATGAAGGAGGCAGGTGGGAAAATTTTGGCTGGACTTGATCAGTGCACACTGTATGCATGTATGAAAATATCACAACGATCTCCATTAACATGTATGATTAATATGTTTGAATATTTTTTAAAATAAATTATAAATATATGAAGAGTGTTTAAAATCATTTAAATAAGTAAATTTTAAAAATTTAAGAAAATATGCTTTTTCCATTTCATTTTTTTTTTTGTGGTACTGGGGATTGAACCCAGGGGTGTTCTACCTCTGATCTACACCCCCAGCCCGATTTTTTATTCTTTATTTTGAAACAGGGTCTCACCATGTTGCGGAGAGCCTCACTAAGTAGCCGAGGATGGCTGCAAACCTGGATCCTCTGGTCTCAGCCTCCCAAGTATTGGGATTACAAGCGTGTGCCACCACGCCCAGCTGCTTTTTCCATTTCTACCTTTCTGAATAACTAATGTTATCAGCTAGCCTGTTCTAATGTTTTATTTATGTTCTCACAACTACATACAGGTCTATCTGTCATCTATCTATCTATCTATCTATCATCTATCTATCATCTATCTTCTATCATCTATCTATCATCCACTCATCTCTGCCTATACAGACAAATTGAATTTACCCAAAGTTGCCATGCTGCCCTCAGAAGGAATGTATTGTACATGTTATTCTGCAGCCTTATTTTTTCATTCAATGACAGATCATGGTTTGTGGATTTAAGACTAATTTCTTAAAAGAATGACCACTTAAATTCCACAGTATAGATGAACTACAAGATAATCAGCTATTCCTTTTTAGATGAATATTCTGGTTTTCAATTCTTTGACTTTTCAAGCAATGTTGCATTGAGTGTGTGTTTGTGTCTGTGTGTGTGTGTGAATTTTCTTCTTGCCTTATAAACTATCAGAGGCAGCACACAAAGGAAATTGTTAGGACTTCTTCTCATTGCAGTTCTTCATCTTACAGCAGTTTCTTTATTGAGGACAAAATAAGATAAGCAATAAGGAGATGAGGTATTTCAACTCATTTCTTAAGAGGATATGGAATTTTGCTACAGTATAAGATGAAATGAGACTTTAAAAAAGTTTCTAATTTCATCTTGCGGTACTGGGCAGACCATCAAAGAAAAGTAATCAAAATAAAAAACAAAAGCTTTCTGTTCAAGGAATATATAAACAAAGGACTTGAATGAGTTGGATGGCAACTGCTTCTTGTTATAAAAATATTATTTTACTACAAAATAAACGAAACATTTAATGTTCCAATCCCATTTGGGAGTGACGTATGCTCGAAGGCACAACTCCTTTTGCTAATCACAAACTCAGAACTCCTCTGTTCATCACCATATTGGAGGAAAATGTTCAAGCCATCCAGCTGCCTCCCACAGAAAGTCTATAATTGGAGTGGAAAGAGTGGAGATAATGCATAGCTCTTACTCCATATAAGGAAAGCCCACAAGGCATGCAGAAGTGTTTGCACTATATTCAAAATGTTGTGTGACAGAAAGGATTCTGAAAACTAATTTTGAAACTAAAATTTGAAGCATAATGCATGCTTATGAAAAGTACAGCACAGACATTTCTTTCAAAAATATAGAATCACACCATTTTTCCCCATATCTACTTCATTTATGATATAAAATGACAGTCATGATATTGTTCACAATTCACTCCTTTAATTTTCAAAGATGAAGACCTTCTTATAAACCCTGTTCTGTGCTATACACTGAGCCTGCAAAGAAGAGTTAAGACAAATATAGTCCCTCTTTACCTTACCCCAGCCTGTAGAAAGGGCACAAGTGATTACACTGCAGTGTGATGAGTGTTGTAATGGAGGATTCCATGAACCCTGTGAAGGAGTATCTGGCCTGGACTTGGGGTCCTTCTGGAGGCCTTCTGGATCTGGGAAGGGAAGACCTTTTGAGCCAGTCCTGTCTAAAGAGAGGGAAAAGTCAGAGTTTGGTAAAAAAATATTTCAGGCAGAGGATGCACGCTCAAAAATCAGGGAGCAATAAAGAAAACAATTCATTAGGGCATTAAATGATGTTTGAAATGAATAGAGCATAATAAATAAAGAGTAATGGGGATGGTGAGGTCTGGCAATGGCTATAGGAGGAAAGAACAAGAAGGGTGTTTTGCTTCCACAAGATCATGCTGGCTGTAATGTGGAGAATAGGAGAGAAGTGCAAAAGAACAGAGCACTAGAGATGAACTAAAAAGATGCTGCCATTTTTTTTTTGATAGGTGAGATGATGGTAGCCCAAGTGGAGATGGAGACAAAGAAATGCAACCAATTTTCCAGATTAATGTTGGCAGTCTCATTTGTTTGGAAGAAGAGTATCTGATAGTTCTGCACTTACTTTATGACAATTTCTTTTCTCAAAAAGTAGAGGAAGCAAGGAACTCAATTCTAACCAACAAAAAATTGGTGCTATGGTGACTACTCCTGTGGAAAGGTTATGTGGGTTAGCTGATGACCCAGCCAGTCAAAACAGCGAGCTGAGACTAGTATACATGCTTAGAAACCCATCCAGAAATATTGAATTTCCCTTATTAGTGAATAACCTTGGTTTAAGAAGTTTGTACATAGCCTGTTTCTTGTTTTCATGTTTGGAATAACACTATACAGTGCCATTTGTTTCCACAGGAACTCAGAGGTAGGACCTTTGTTTTCATATAGGGAGATTAACAGATGTCATATTTGGGTACTGTAATTAAATAAAAGAGAAACTGACCAAAGGGAGTGTGCCCCAAACTGGGCCACCATGATGACAAAGGAATGCTAAAGAGTGCCATACATTGAAATACTCTTGCTGTGAGCAAGACACTGTTGTAGGTGATGAGGACACTATGGACAACAAGCCAGAACCAGATCTGTTCTCAAGGAGATTTATAGGGACTAGATAAAGAACGTGGGTGCGGAGCTACATGCCTGCAAACCCACTACGCAGAAGACTGAGACAGGAGGATCCCAGGTAGGAAGCCAGAAGAGTATGGTAACTTAGCAAAATCCCGTTTCAAAATAAAATATACAAAAAGGGCTGGGAGTATAGCTCAGAGGTAGAACACCTATGAGTTCAAGATCCTACCACAAAAGGGAGAGGGGAGTGGTTATTGGGAAAAGACAAACATAAGACTTGGCTTCAATGACCTAAAAATACTGTACATGTGGAAAAGGGATACAAATTATTTTGTAAGACTAGAAAATAAAACTGGGTAACCAATGTATAGAATTTGAAAGTTGAGGATTCCAACTCTCTGGGGGAAACGACTTTCTAAAAGTTCTTATTGTATAGTTGTGAGACATACTGAATGAGGTGGTTTGGTAGTACACATTTGACATGTATTATTTTATTTAAACTTCAAGCCATCCTATGAAATAATTAGAATTAATAACCCCACTTTACAAATGAAGCACTTGAGTTTCAGAAATCATAGAGTTAGAACACATGATAAGATTTAATGTGTTCTTGTGTACTATAAACTCCTTCACTTCCCTATTGACAAAAAAGGCTACATAAATGACTGTCAACATATTCCTCTAAACGTAAAGGGAGGATGGATTACTAGGGTTGTATGGGTCCTCCTAAATTTCACATTTGACTATGCTAGATATTTCTATAATATGGAAAGCATATGCTAAAATCTAAGAATATGCTTCAAATGATGAAATTTTAGAAATGATGAACAGATTAGTCGTTGCCAGGGCTGGAGGGTGGGTGATAGGTGGGTTTGGTTACAAAAGAGACCCTTGTGGTGAAGAACTGTTCTGTCTTGATTGTGGTGATGGTAACAAGAACCTGCATATGTGATAAGATTGTGCAGAACTACACACACACACACACACACACACACACACACACGTACATGTAAAACTGGAGAAATCAAAATAAGGTTGATGGATGTCTATTTCTGGTTGTGATATTGTGTAATTATGCAAGATGTTACTACTAGTAGAGGCTACAGAGGGTATGCATAATCTCTCTGTATCACTTCTTGCAACTACATGTGAATCTATAATTATCTTGAAATGAAAAGTTAGAAAACATAGGTGATACCAACAGCCAAACTATGAAACCAGGTATGTTCAACAGATGAATGGATTACAAGACTATGTTATATACACATAATGGAATTTTACTCAGCCATAAATAAGAACAAAATAATGTCATTTGCAGGAAAATGGATGGAACTAGAGAATATTATGCTAAGCAAGATTAGCCAGTCCTAGAAAGTGAAGGGTTATATGTTTTCACTCAGATGTAGAAGCTATAGAGAAATTAGAAAACAAAAAGAACTTCAGATAAATAAGAGGAAAAACTAGTAGAAAAGTGGGAGGGGATTCAGGGAGGAAGATGGGGAGGTGAAAGGGGAAATATGAAGGAAACAGTTCACATAACCCTACGGTTATATATTAAATTATCAATACCAATTTTAATATTATGTACGGGGAGGGGAAGGGAGTGGGGTGGGACCTGGAGGAAAATGCACAAGTGTGCATGTATGTTTCTATCACCCTGAACCTCATCATGTTGTATAATTATAATGCACTGATAAAAAAAGAAAAGAAACATGTGATTCAAGCATACTAGGTAACCACTGGCTCTTTCCCTCCCCTATAGCTCTCCCCTGGCCCATGATCCTTTCATGGGGAAAGCCACAAGTTATTGAAGGATCCATCTGCTCCCTTTGTATTCCCAGTACCAAGTCAGACTTAAGACATTAAGCTCAAGTTTCTGTGTACTGGAAACATTAATTATTCCACTTAGAGCTTTTATTTACATTTCTCCAAAATACTCAGAAAAGTGTTCTCTGGAAAGTGCATGCTGGGGGATAAGAAAAGGCCCAATATTTGTTGATTTTAGTAAATAGAACTAAGGAGGAAAATCACATAATCAAACTATAAACATTTATCTTTCAGCACTTTATAGTATTGGGATGGTAACTTGAATAATATTGCCAAAGAGGATTGGCTCAGGCATCCAACTTTTCAAAGAGCATCAAGAAAAATGTTACATTCCTTATTCTATTTCTCTGAATATAAAAGTATAATATATATATATATAAAATAGTCTACATATATAAAAATATAATCTATATAATATATAATCTCTACATATAATCTATATGTAATAATATATAAGATAATTACATTATTTTAACAAAGAAAATATAAAAATCACCTATAATTTCACCACTCAAATATACATACTGATTTTTCTTTAGCCATATTATTCTTCTTAATCAGGACACCTTTTTATTGTAAATAGCACATACTCATTCAGATCTTACATGCTTCAGGTACAATTAGATCTAAGAGTTTATAGGCTCTAAAACTCTTAGTTATGTTTACTTTTGGGTTGGTTCTATTCTTGGTAGCAAGAGTGGTTACAGCAGGTCTAAGCTTCTATCTCATATTTTGGCAATCTTTGATGGAAATATAACTTCTCCTGCCTGACAGCTCTAATAAAGATCCTAAATTCAGTCTAATTAACTTGGCTGGTCTAAGAGTCCATTTCTGAACCAATCATGAAGCAAATAATTAGATTGTGATAATTGCTCAGTTATGAATAAAGGACACAAAGTCAGGGCAAGGCATGAGTAGAGAGAAAATAAGATGCCCACTTATCTTTTTGTGTGTATATGTGTGTATACAAATGTACATGCATATTTTTAAGAATGATGTGAGGGTAAAACTAAAATTAGTTTCCCCCTACCCTGTATTGTGATGATAATGAAACTATATGGATCCATATGGCAATGCAAGGAATCCAGAGTGGCCAAAAAAAAAATCTTGAAAAGAACAAATTTGGGGGACTCACATTTTCTGATTTCAAGACACATTGCAAAGCTATAGTAGTTAAGATAGTGTGGTACTGGTGTAAAAATAGATATATAAATCAATACACTAAACTTTAGAGTGAAGAAATGAATGCACATATTTATGATCAGTTGTTTATCAATGAAAGTGCCCAAGATAATTCAATAGGTAAAAGAATCAGTCTTTTCAACAAATGATGCTGTGGCAACAGGATATACATCTGCAAAAGAATGTTGGACCCCTACCTCCCATTAAAGTCTTCCCTACAAAAATCAAGTTAAAATGGATCATAGACCTAAAACTATAAAACTCCTAGAAGACACTATGGGCATGAATCTTCATAAACTTGGATTTTCCAAAGCTTTATAAAACATCAAATGTATAAGCAATGAGCTGGGTGTGGTGGTGCACACTTGTAATCCTAGTACTTGGGAGGCTGAGACAGGAGGATTGCAGGTTCATGATCAGCTTCAACAACTTAGGCCCTCCGCAACTTAGTGAGACTCTGTTTCAAAATAAAAAAGATAAAATAGGCCTGGGGGTGTAGCTCAGAGGTAAAATGCCCCTCAACTCAATCCCCAGTACCACACACAACACACACACACACACACACACACACACACACACACACATGCACAAGCAACAAAACAAAAATGGATAATCTAGACTTGATGGAAATTAAAATTTTGACTTCAAGCCAGGCATGGTGGCTCACACCTGTAATCAGTACCTGGGAGGCTGAGACAGTAGGAGTGTAGATTTGAGGCCACTGTGCAGTAATTTAGTGAGCCCCTGTTTCAATTAAAATAAAATAAATAGATAAACAAACACACAAAAAATAAATGAAGTTGGGGGTATAGTTCAGAGGTATAACATCCCTGAGTTACATACACACACACACACACACACACACACACACACACCAGAGTTCACTTCAAAGAATGCTATTTTAAAAACATAAAAAAACCCACAGTATGGGAGAAGTTATTTATCAGCCATATATTTCACAATGATATAGTATTCAGAATATATAAAGAATTTTTACAATTCAACAATAAAATGACAAATAACCCAATGAAGAAATGTGCACAGGACTTAAATGTGAACAAGATTTAAATTTCTCTAAGGAAGATATTCAAATGTCCAATAAGCACTATGAGCAGATGTTGCAAATCATTAGTCATTGGGGAAATTAAAATCTAAATTACTATGAGTTATCGGTTCACACCCATTAGGATACTTTAAATTAAAGATGAAAGCAATAACAAGTACTGGTGAGAATATGGTGAAATTGGAACCCTGTTACATTGCTGTTGTGCTGTAAAATGGTACAACCACTTTGTACAACAGATTGGCAGAACCTTGAAATGTTAAACATAGACTTGGCAACTTCATCCCTACCAATACCCCCAAGAGTAATTAGAATAATGTCCACGTAAAATTGTTTACACAAATATTCACAGCAGTATTATTCATAATTGCCAAATGGTAGACACAACCCAAATGTTAATCAACAGATGAATACATAAATAAAATGTGGCACTTCCAGACAATAAAATATTATTGAAAATAAAAAGGAATGAAGTATTGAGATACACTATTAACATGAATGAATATTGGAAACATTTGCTAAGGGAAAGAGGTTAGTGAAAAAAATACATGTTGTATGATTCCTTTTTTTATACTTTTATTGGTGCATTGTAATTATACATCATAGCTGAAATATTCAAAATAAGTGAATGTATAAAAATAAAACAGATGAGTGGTTGCTAGGGATTACAGGGAAGGAGAAAAGTGGGAGTAAATGCTAATGAGTAAGAAATTTCTTTCAGGGTTGATGAAATCTTCTAGAATAAGATGGTAGTGATGGCTGCACAATTCTGTGAATATAACAAGAACCACTGAAATGAGCATTTTGGAAAGATGAACTTTATGGTATGTAAAATATACCTCAATAAAACAGTTATTTTTTAAAAAAATATGGATCTAATAGCTAAATCATATTTAAAGCATCAATGGGGGTCAAAATCATGCCTAACAACCCCCCAAAATGTAAGTCTTCCTGATAAAGTTGAGCTGGGAAACAAGTTGGACCTGTAACCAAAATGAAAATTTCGTAGCTCAAAATCTCTATTTGTAATGACCACGGTATGCTAGCACCATCGACTAATCCACCCTTGTCACATACCAAATTCTTACACATACTAAGTATATGTGGCAGTTTTCCATTAATATGTCTGTACAGCTTGCACATGTTAAGTCTAGAAGTATAGTCCTCCATATCACTGTTATGGTCAGATATAGAATACTCCCTGAAGAGCTCAGAGTTGATATAGTTAAGTCATAAGGGTTGTAATCTCATCAGATAAATCAATTGTAATGGATAGTACCCTAGCAGGTAGGGTGTGGCTGGAGAAGGTGGGCCCTTTGAGGGGGTGGTCTTGGGATTTAATATGGCCCTCATCCCCTTGCTTTCTCTATGCTTCTGGCTTCCAAGATGTGAAGAGCAGAGCCATGTGCTCTCCCTTGCTCCTCTTCCTGCTGCCATTCTCTGAACTCCATATCCTGGCCTCACATGGACTGAACCCCAAGATCTCCAAAAAACTGTGAGCGAATAAATTTTCCTTCCTCTAAGTTAAAGATGTGTTAAAGATTATATTTAACTCTTTACTAACAAAGACACCAGTAAGATGACAAAATCAGTTTAAAGGAGAATGCAAAGGGAAGACCTACTTATAGATTAGAATTAGTAAAAGGAATTTACAAATTTTCCTCCATAAAACTGACTTTAGGAAAGGGGAGAAAGGAGAATGGTTCCTGTACTAGATAGAATTCATGTATATAGAGAAGAATTGTTTTCATTACCATCAGTTATTTACCCTTTACCACTTATAAAATAGCTCAAAAGTAGTCAAGGGTTAGTATCAGATAAATGGGAAGAGTGTATGATAAATACTGCATAGTTTTCCACTGGAGATACCCAATACTATTTGCTTATTTCAGATTTCTTTTTTGTTTAAGTACTGGGGACTGAACTCAGAGACATTCTACCTCTGATACAACCCCAGACCAATTTTATTTTTTATTTTGAAACAGGGTCTTACTAAGTTGCTGAGGCTGATCTTGACAAATTTTTTAGCAATCACTAAATCACAAGGTTTCTGCTTTCTTTTTCATGCTCATTGGGGTAAGGATATCACCTTGAATAAAAAGAAGAATGCAAGTCATGTAAAATCATTATTATCAAGTTAACACTTAGTACAATGAATCATTATAGCTGTAGAATAATACAGTTTCTCTTAGGCTGACACTAAGAACCAGAGTTGGCCATTAATGCTGAGAGTATAGATATGGCTTGGATTTAAAATCCTTCTTCTTCTATGTTTTGGGTGTCAGGTGTTTGGGTCACAGTGGTGAGAATGTGAACTGAAATGAGTATATAAGGCATTAACAAAAAAGGGCATTGCCAAAGACCATATACAGGAAAATATCACCATGCAGCTTAATGTTTTACAAAGTTTGAATCAGGATTATTTGTCAGTCATGAAATCAAAGAGAGTCATGACAAATTTAAGAAAAGGAAATAGAATAGAAAATATGAATGTCCAGAACATATAGTAAAGTTTAGAATTGTTTCATAAAACTTAGGTTATAATTTACATGTGAGTATGCACTTGTATGAATATGCTTTAGATCACGATATAAAATGTGTTTCTGCCATAGGTCAGAGTCAATGGAAAGTCACTACTGTAGCTGGTACCTAAAATGTTAAAGAGGAAAATTCATTTAATATATAATGCACTGAGGAGGAAACACTACTGAAAAGCACCTCCCCAGCATTCAAGCCCAGGAGAACCAGAAGGTCTCAATCCCCAGCATTAAGCCTAGCTCACCTCGTTTAGATTATAACAATTCTCTGCCATTTCAAATGAATCTCACAGGTCCGCATGTGTTTTCATTGCCATTTTTGCTAAATGTCCTTGGTAAAGATGGGAGTCTCCAAGGAACACTTGTCATGGTAAGTCATCATTTCTTTAAAAGAAACATGACTTTAACTAGGAATTGTATAAGTGAAAAATTCAAGCAAATTTTGAGCCAGTTGAACTGTCATTATCAAATATTTTGCACATTATCTAATATCAAATTATGCTCTGATCTTTCATTTCAGTAACTTGCTGATATTATATGTTCTTATATAAAATGGTTTATAGTTCTAGTGGAGCCTAAATAGTTTTAATATCTGAAAGGAACTCTTTTCTATCCAATCAGTGCAGATGATAGTGGCAGCTCCTTGGGAGCTCTCAAAGATGCCATAATTTCTGTTTCCTATTCCAAAGCCAAATGTCTATTCAATCTCTTGTAAACTGCCATATATACAAGCTTATTATCCCACTTTTCAATCAGATTCCCACTTATAAATTGCTTTCTCCTCTCCACGTACAAAATCTGGAGCTGCCACTGTCTTACACTATTTCAGAATACCAGTGACTTACTATAGACACAGATTTGCATAGTGAAATTCTCAGCAATCTAGTAAGACCCTGTTTCAAATCAAAGAATGAAAAAAAGGCCAAGGGCTGGGAGTGTAGCTCAGAGGTAGACTGCCCCTGGGTTCAACCCCCAGTACCCACCCACCCCAAAAAAAGAGGTTGAAATGTGTCAGCATTCCTTCCACCATCCTTTCACTGACAATGATTTCAAACTTTTTACCCACAGGCTTCAAAGGCCAGTACTGTAAAGTCAAAGATGTTCTCCATTTTGAAGTCCCTTAAACTTAAGTCTAAATCTGAACTTATTCTGTGTTCCCTAGAAGAGCTGTTTTCTACTGGCTTTCCTGTGTCCCTTGTTTTCCCCGATATCAAGACTCAAAACTTCAAGATCATCTTGATTTCTTCTTTGATCCTCACCTCTATCTAATCCATCATGAAAGTTTATATCATTTGACCAAGTCTAAATTTGCCTTGCTGGAATCTGAACTTAATTCATAGTTTCATTCTGTCTGAGAAGGTATACAAATTGCTGGATTGAGCAATTCATCAGACCAGAAATAAAAGCAAACTGACAATATGATAGAAGTTTTCTATTTCTAGCTTAATATAAACCTGAAACATAAGAAGAATTAAAAATTAGGAAGAATTATAGCCTTATGATTTTCAATTATTTTTAATAAAGATAATATTCCTTCTCACTATCCTAATCATTAAGCACCTAATCTGACATTTGAACAAGTATATTTATTTGTGTATCACTGCATCATCTTTCATTTCATGTTAGTTCCTTCAACAGGATTTATGGGGTACCAGATAAAACTAAAGACCAACATATGAACACATATATTATTTGTATATTTATATATCTGTGTATGACTGCATCTTCTTTCATTTCACATATAAGTTCCTTCTACAGTCCTGAACATATCAGGTACCAGCTCAAACTAAAGAAGATTCCCAAGTTGGGCGTGGCGCACACACTTGTAATCCCAGTACTGGGGAGGCTGAGACAGGAGGATCACAGGTTCTTGGCCAGGCTCAGAAAATTAGTGAGGTCCTGATTCAAAATAAAAGATAAAATAGGTCTAGGGCTGTAGCTCAGAGGTAGAATGCCCCTGGGTTAAATCCCCAGTACCTCTGCACCAAAAAAAAAGAAAAATAGAAAAAGAAAAAGGAAATAAGAGTTCCATAATTTCCCATTTTTTTTCTAATTCTCCTTCAGATGAGCCTCTTTTCTACAACTGGAAAATCAACAAATACATTTTCAAGACAATGAGAACAAATGGGTTTCAATTTTCTTACTGACTAAGATTGATATTTTCCAGCCAAATTTATATGTGAGGAAGGATTATGGGTCACAAGCAGATTCTGCCAGAATAAGAGCCATGGTCCCCTAAGTCCTCTTGGACATGAGACAGGAGCAGGAAGGTTTTCACATCATCCTGGGTTGAAGCAAGACTCAAGGCCAATCTCAAAGCAGTTAGATGCCATGTAGCATGTACCAACTACATGGCATTATTTAAATAATGTTACTAAGGATTTTGGCACAATAAGAAGCTTTTCTGTCATTCTGTCATAGTACCAAAATTCTAAAATTAGCATATTGGGAAGACTTTAGGGGGACTTTCACTATTAAAAAAGTTTTTGAAGACTGTCATTATTAAAACATTGCCTCTACTTCCCTTACTTTGAGAAAGACAACAGGCTTCAGTCCTTACTGGCAGACATCTACACAGTTACTAGTCTATCAGATTGCTTTTCAATGTTGAGTGTAGATGAAAGAGATGGACTTTGCAATGAAATATAGGAAACATATATTAGAAGGAGAAAAAGAGAACCAGAAAGATAAAACAATGACTAGGCATAAGAGAACTGAAACGGGAATCAGATGTCAACAAGGATTTTTTTGTTTTCTGAGAACATAGTTCTCATGTCTAGATGCACCCAGCCAGTTCCTGCAACTGCAGCTGAACACATCTCTTCCTGCAGGGACCCAACCATATCCTGTGGCTGTGGCTGAACCCATCTCTTTGTGCGGGGACCCAGAGCGGTGCTCATAAAGACCATAAGTTGACAGGCCATTCCAGTAGGAGACCACCCTGCTCAGCCACAGGGACTTTCATGGCAAGGAATAGTTTTGCGGGGTTTGAGACTTTGCAAATCACCCCTGAGGAGGTGGGGGTGGGGGCTACTCTCAGACACAGCAGAAGCAGGAATTAGCAGACAGCCCCTAGAGACATTCAGGCGGGAGAGACCTACAGTCTACAGTTTGCCGAGCCTGAGGAGGATCTCCAGGGATCACCACAGGACACCCAGCTGAGGTGTCTTGGGGGAAAAACTCAGCCCACAGAGATGAAGGCTAGGAAAGCAATAAACTTGTGTGTGGCCATGTTTGGGCACTACAGGCACCAATGCCATAGGCCAACAAGGAATTACATGATTGCAGTTTCCCAGAGCAAAAGCGATGTCCTTGTGTATAAAAACCTGAGCCACCCAAGCCCCAGGCTTAGAACTGTACAGTCTCTCCCTACCAGAGCTTGAGCCTTAGGTGGAGAGCAGCTATGGCAGCACCATCTTGGCCAGCCTGTGCTTGGAGGCTGGGAGGCCAGGGGCCCAGCAGGGTTTCACTTGATCATAGCCACAGCTAAAGGTTGGGAACTCAACACTCTATTTGCCAACAAAGTTTGTGCCTGGTGTGCATGCATGCTAGTGACTGACAGTACTTCACATGATCGTAACAAGCAAATCAGGGGCAGTGTCCCAGAGGCCATCAAATTTCAGAAAGCCAGACTACAATCTCAGAACATAGCAAGTGCAGGATTTGCTGAGCCTAAGCCCACGAGCCAGAGAGGCCAGAGGTCAGCACTGTGTAGTATCACAGGCTCACAATCATCAGAGCACCAGTGGTGTCTGTGGGGCCCTAAATCCCAACCAGTAGGCTGCAGGCTCTGAAGAGAACATCATAGTCTCTGGCCCTGTGGAGCTTGGGCCTGGAGAGCAAGGTGGCCTGCAGCCAATAAGAGACTCCTGTGTGCCTGCACTAAGAACTGTATGTAGTTAAAGAGGCTCTGGGGGACAAACTCAAAACTTTGATTATATGTGTCAGATTGGTAGAAACAAATATATACCTCTAGAATGGACCTTCTTATAAAGGAATAACAAATAGACACAGGACTCACACAAAGAGGAAGAAGATATAAAGACAACATAAATACAAACGTGATAACTCTGAAAATGTGAGAATGAGGAACAGTGAGGAAAAATAAACTCCCACAACTCAAAAAGAAGAGAGACCACTAATACTGACCTGCAGGAAATACAAGAAGGAGAACTTCAAATTTCGATCTTTGGTATGATGTAAGGCCTCAAATAAAGTGTACAGGAAATGAATGAGGAAATTGAGGCCCTAAGAAAGAACCAAAAAGAGGCTCTTAGTGAAATTAAGGAATCAATAGATGAATTAAAGAATGCAATAGAAACCAACTGTGACAGCATAGACCACATGGAAAACAGGGTATCACCCCTGGTAGACAATTCATTCAAAACTGAAAACACAGTCAACAATATAAAGAAGACATTACAACAACACAACCTAAGTATCCAAAAATATTGGACAATATGAAATGTCCTAACTTATGGATAAAAGGCATTGAGGAAGGTCTAGAAGCATAAACCAAGGATATCAGAAACCTCTTCAAAGAAATAATTTCAAAGAGTTTTCCAAACATAGAAAAGACTTGGACATTCATGTGCAGGAGACATTCAGAACACCATTAAGACAAGATCAAAGAAGGAACTCCCCACACCATGTAATAATCAAAATTACTAACATGGAGGCCAAGGAAAGAATCTTAAAGAAGTGAGAGCAAAATAATGGGTGACATTCAGGGGCAAAACAACAAAAATCACTCCAGACTTCTCAACCCAAGTCATGAATGCCAGGAGGGATGATGATGTACTCCAGACACTGGAAGAAAACAACTTACAACCAAGACTGCTATATCCAGCAAAGTTATCATTCAAAATTGATGGAGAAATAAAAACATTCCAAGACAAGTAGAAACTTAAGGAATTCATGACTACCAAGCCAGCACTAGAGAAAATACTTAAAGAATAAAACACAAAGATAAAAAAGAGGCAAATTCCAGAACCAAGTGGACAACTAAGCAAAGGAGAAATAACACTACATCAAATGGAAAATAGAATTCAAAATGACAGCAAACAAAAATCATATCTTAATAATAACACTGAATGTCAAAGGTCTTAACTCCCCAATTAAAAGACCTACACTGGCAATGTGGATTAAAACACATAATCCAACTTTATGCTGCTTACAAGAAACTCACCATACAGCCAAAGATATCCACATGGTAAAGGTGAAAGGATGGAAAAAGTTATACCATTCAAATAGAGACCGAAAACAAGCAGGGGTAGCAATGCTCATATAAAAAAAAAAACCCAGACTTTAAGCTAATACACATCAGAAGTGACAAAGTGGGTCACTTCTTTCTAATAAAAGGAACAATCCAATAAGAAGATATAATGATGGTAAATATTTATGCCCCAAATGTGGGTGCAACCACTTTTGTAAAACAAACTATTTGGGACATCAGGTCTCAAATAGAACCAAATACAATAATTTTGGGAGATTTAAACACACCATTCACACAACTAGATCGGTCTTCCAGACAAAAGTTGAGTAAAGATTCTTCAGACCTAAAGAACACTATAAATGAAATTGACCTAATACAGAATATTTCAATCAGCAAGAGCTGAATGCACATTCTTCTCAGCTGCCCATGGAACCTTCTTCAAAACAGACCACATCCTGGGCCACAAAGCAGCACCAGCAAATTCAAAAAATGTAATATAATTCCCTGCATCTTCTCATATCACAATGGAATGAAAGTAGAAATCGACAACAGGCAGACCAAAAGAAATTACATAACTACATGGAAACTAAATGACACATTCTTGAATAAGGACAGGATCAGAAAAGAAATAAGGGGAAAAATAAAAATATTCTTGAAATTAAATGAAAATAGAGACACAATGTATCAAAATCTATGGGACACTTTGGAGATGGTGTTAAGGCAAAATTTATAGCACTGAGTGCCCACATAAGAAAAAAAGTAAGTCACCAATAAACAACCTAATGGCTCACCTCAAGGACCTAGACAAACAGGAACAATCGAATCCCCAAGTCAGTAGAAGGCAGGAGATAATTAAAATCAGAGCAGAAAGGAATGAAATAGAGAATAAAAAGCAATACAAAGGATCAACAAAACAAAATATGGTTCTTTGATAAGATTAACAAGATTGAGAAACCCCTACCCAACCTAACCAAAAGACAGAGAGAATCAACCCAAATTATTAAAATCAGAAATGAAAAAGGAGACAACACCATAGACAGTGGGGAAATCCAGAGGATCATCAGAAACTATTTTGAAAACTTATATTCCAATAAACTGAAAAATATGAAAGAAATTGACAGATTTATAGACACATGAAACCTACCTAAATTGAACCAAAAGGATATAGAAAATCTAAATGGACCATATCAAGCAAAGAGAAACAGAAATAAAAAGCCTGACATCAAAGAAAAACCGAGGTCCTGATAGATTTCCAGCTGAATTCTACACAAAACATTTACAGAAGAACTAAACCCAATACTTCACAAGTTATTCCATGAAATTGAAAAAGATGAATTCTTACAAACTCCGATGAGGCCAGTATCACATTAATATCAAAACCAAACAAATGTACCTGAAGAAAAGAAAATTACAGACCAATATCATTGATGAACATAGATGCAAAAATTCCAAATAAAATACTAGCCATGCACATTCAAAACCACATCAAGAAAATTGTTCACTATAATCAAGTTGGTTTCATCCCAGGAAAGCAAGGCTGGTTTAACATATGCAAATTAGTACATTTATTCACCACATAAATAGAACTAAGGACAAAAATCACATGATCATCTCAATAGACGCTGAAAAAGCATTTGATAAAATCCAACACCCATTTATGTTAAAAAACACTGTAGAAAATTGGAATAGAAGGAATGGACCTCAATATCATTAAGGCAATATACAATAAACTCAAAGCCAACATTATATTGAACAGGAAATATCTGCAGGAATTCTCTTTAAAGTCAGGAATAATACAAGGATGCCCAATATCACCACTCCTTTTCAATATACTCCTTGAGACTCTTGCCAGAGCAATAAG
Organism: Glis glis; assembly: GCA_004027185.1. Classification (NCBI taxonomy): domain Eukaryota; kingdom Metazoa; phylum Chordata; class Mammalia; order Rodentia; family Gliridae; genus Glis; species Glis glis. The sequence continues at coordinate 17,976 of PVJS01021077.1, forward strand.
TCAAGAGAAGGATATCAAAGGAATTCAAATAGGAAAATAAGAATTAAAATGCAGATAACATGATGTTATATCTAGAAGACCCAAAAAAACTCAACCAAAAGACTACTAGAACTGATTAACAAATTCAGCAAAGTAGCAGGATACAAAATTAAACTGAAAAAAATCAGTAGCTTTTCTATATGCCAACTATGAATCAAATGAGAATATCCAGAAAATAATTCCATTCACTAAAAACTCAAAACCAATCAAATACCTAGGAATAAACCTAACCAAGGAGGTAAAAGACCTCTACAATGAAAATTATAAAATTTATTTCTAAAGAAAGAAATTGAAGAATGTCTTAGAAGATGGAAAGATTTCCCTTGCTCTTGGATAGGCAGAATAAATATTATCAAAATGGCCATTCTACCAAAAGTGATTTACAGAGTCAATGCAATCCCTATCAAAGTACCAATGTCATTCTTCTCAGACCTAGAAAAATCTGTCAAGACCACCAATAACTAAAGCAATTCTAAGCAGTAAGAACCATGCAGGAGTCATCACAATTCCTGACTTCAAATTATACTACAGTGCTATAGTAATAAAAACAGCATGGCATTGGCACAAGAACAGACACATAGACCAATGGAGCAGAATAGAAGATACAGAAATAAGTCCACACACTTATAACCAATTGAGTTTTGACAGGGGTGCCAGAAACATATGTTGGGGAAAAGACAGGCTTTTCAACAAATGGTGTTGAGAAAACTGGTTATCCTGTCGAAGAAAAATGGAATGAAACCCTTACCTTTCACCCTTCACAGGATTCAACTTGAGATGGATTAAAGACCTAGAAATTAGACCAGAGACTGTGAAGCTACTAGAGGAGGGCATAGGTCCAACACTCCAACATATAGACACAGGTAGAAACTTCCTCAACAAGAACCCCAATGCTCAGGAAATTAAAACAAGAATTAATAAGTGGGATGGCATTCAACTAAAAAGTTTCTGTACATCAAAGGAAACCATCAAGAGTCTAAAGAGAAAGCCTATGGAATGGGAGATAATCAGCTATCCCTCTGATAGAGGACTAATATCTAGAATATACAAAGAAATTAAAAGACTTTACACTAAAAGCACAAATAACCCAGCCAAGAAATGGGCAACTGAATTGAATATACATTTTATAAAAGAAGAGACAAATGGCCAATAGATGCATGAAAAAATGTTCAGCATCATTAGCAATCAGGGAGATGCAAATCAAAACCACACTGAGATTCAATCTAACTCCAACCAGAATGGCTATCATCAAAAAGTCAAAAAACAATAAATGTTGGCAAGGACGTGGGGAAATAAGAACTCTTCTATACTGTTGTTGGGATTGCAAATTAGTTCAGCTGCTATGGAGATCAGTGTGGAGATTCTTCAGAAAACTTGGAATGGATCCACTATGTGATCTGGCTATACCACTCTTAGGTATTTTTCCAAAGGGGCTGAAATCAAAGAACTACAGTAATATATGCAGACCCATGTTCATAGCAGCACAATTCACAATACCCAAATTATGGAACCAACCTAGGTGTCCATCAACAGATGAATGGATTACAAAATTATGGGAAATATGCACAATGGAGTTCTACTCAGCAATAAAGAACAGAATTATGTCATTTGCAAGAAAATGGAAGGACCTGGAGAACATTATGTTTAGTGAGATTAGCCAGTCACTGAAAGTGAAGGCTCATATGTTTTCTCTAATATGCACAAGTTAGGGTTTAATTGGGATACCAGAGGTACTCCAGATAATGGAGGAGAAACCTCAGTGGAGCCAGGGAGGTGGTCTAAGGGAAGGGGTGTGGGAAGACTGAGGATCATTAATGGAAATACTATCATTGACTATGTATACATATGTGAATATACCAATGTCAATCTCAGTACTCTGTATTGGGAAGGGGGGAAATGGGGAGGCGGGGGGGACACCAAGTGCTGTGTGCGTGCATGTCACTGTGAACATGATTTACATTATGATGTGAGACTATAATGCACCAGTAAAACCATATAAAAACATAATTCTCCATCTTCCCCAAAACTTAAAAGAACAACAAAAGAAAGTAAAAAGAAAAAACTAAATAAATGGGATTTAAGAAAGAAAATTTAAAAAACAAACCTTGGTAAGACTCATTTCTAATAGGGTCTACAGTAGCTCCAAAAGCTCCTTATCCTTCTCCTCTTAATAGGGCAGCAACAGACATTCTGAAGGAGCACAACTTGTTGAATTCTATTCCAGGTAGAAATGGCTTTGTGTCTGCTAAAAGGAAATAGGGATTTAGGTTCTTTTGATTGTGGTAGTGACACTCACAAAATAAATGAAAATAATGACAGCCACTGTTGTGTGTAGTGTGTCTCTGTTCTGCTCTGAAATGTCCATGTAGGAAGACCTTTTTTGATCTTCACCAATGTGGTATGGTACCACTCCTATTATCCATGGTTTTCAGATGGACCTCAGTAGTCTGCTTAAAGTCACACAATGAAAACATGACAGAACAAGAATTTGAACCCACGTGTGTCTTAGTCCAAAGCTTATTCCCACCTCCTTTCATTCCTTGTGTCCTCCTACAGCTTCTTCCTGAGTCTTAAGTACCGTTTACATCAGTTCTCAGGATTATTTGCACATGCACAAGATATGAGCTAAAGAGTTAAAACTCCAGGGTATGAAAAGTTATTTTTGTATTGTTGACAGTTACATGAGATCCTCTAGATTAAAATTCTCTCATTTCTGCACTTTGTGTGGATATATAAATTCTTCCAAAATAGGACTGAGGGACATTTAGATAAGAACATTAACCCTAGATCTCTCAGAGGGAAGAAATCCTGTAACCTGGTGCAAATTCTCATTAGTACAGGATATTAAGAACAAACCAAAGGAAATATTTTCTAGTCTGTGTACTTTGTATAAACAGATGTTTAAAACTTTACTTTGCCTGCATTCACCAGGCATAGAAATGAGACCTAATTGAGCTGAAACTCCGTGGAAAGCCTTACAAAGCCCCTAGTTTACTCATCCAGCATAAACACTGTGAGTGAATCAAATACAGTGTATTCAATAATTTAAATATAAAGTCATGGCCTTTTAAATTCAAGTGACACAGTATTATGCACTGAGTGGACAAAAGTGATTGAGTTGTTTTGTTGTTTTAATTAGAAGTGCACTTAATACAGAAGAGTACATATTATAAAAAACATCCACAAATCTTCATCCCAGAATTAGATAAATTAATGTTTTGCCGTATCTGCTTCTAAAATTGTTGTTAATAAAGACAAAATGAAACAGTACAGAGAAACCCTAAGTATCTTATTTCCCTCTCCAGTGCCATCCCCTCTCCTTCTCCTCTTCTCCAGAGAGAGACAGCTTGTCTTTAAAACTTGGTTAGCATCCTTACAATCCATGTTTTTTTTTACTAAAAAGTTTATTTATTTATTTATTTATTAACTTTTTATGTTCATTTATTGGTGCATTGTAATTATACATTTTGATATATGTCAGGGTATGAACATCATACATGCACACATTGCACATTCAACCCTCCCTCCAATCCCACCCTATTCCCTCCCCCTTCCCTCCCTTTCATGCTCCGGATAGCGATTGAGTCTTATAGGTTTGTTTTTATATGTAACTGGTTAGTTAGAAACCAAATATTATGCTATTATCTGTGATTTTAAATTTTACAAAAATGGTCTATTTTATATTTTTATTGTTATTTGTGTGTGTGTTTACCAAATGTGTTATCACCCAACTTAAAAGATATACCTATTTATGTTAACTGCTATATAGTATATATATATACTATACTACTATATAGCCATATAGTAAGTATATCAGAGTTTATTTCACTTCGTGTGTGTGTGTGTGTGTGTGTGTGTGTGTGTGTGTGCGCGCGTGTTACTGGGGATTGATTCCAGGGGCATTCTATTACTATGTTACACCCCCATCCCTTTTTATTTTATTTTTTTAAGTTACAAGGTCTCACTAAGTTATTGTGCACTGGCCTTGAACCTGCGATCCTCCTGTCTCAGCCTCTTAAGTACTGGGGATTATAGGCATGTGCCAGGATATCCAACTTAGTCACTTCTTTATCAATAAGATTTAGTGCTCTTCTGATAAACATGACTACTTGTTTACATGCACACATGTTTTCCTAGGGTATATACCTTGGAGTGAAATTGCTGGGTTGTAGGCGTTTGCATTTTCAACTTTACTAGATAATTACCAAATTGCTCTCCAAAGTGATTGTAACGTTTTACACTCCCACCATCAGTGTACTAGAGTTCAATTTCTAATAGACTTACAAACACTTCAAATTGTCTCACTTTTGCATTTAGGAGAGCTAATTTTAATTTCTTATTTTGCTAGTCTTTAGGTTGTATACAGTGTATGCCACCAGTATATGCCAACAGGGCCTAGGCATGCATTTTTATTATTAATAAAGAACACACATAATTAGCACTGATATCTTAATTTTCAAAGTCACATTTGTAGCAGAAACACATTGAATGTATTTGGTTGTGAGACAATATAATTGAACAAAACAAGTATTCCTTTTTGTAGATATTTATTGAACCAAGCAATCACTAGACAATGCCCATATTCTTGGAAAAGTATAATTGTTGTTTTGCATTCTCTTCTTTTGGTTGCAATATTAACCACTTGTTTATCAGTGCGTGGCACCACACTGACATTAACTGATTCTCTTTTGTTTGTATTTAGAAAATTTTGGCTTGGTACAGAGGCATAGCAACCATTTCATCTAACAACCCCTGAGGGATTGCACTAATGTTATAGTAGTTACTACACACAGTCTTGCAAGAGCTTTTGATATAAAGCTAAAATGTTAAGACAAAAGAAAGAAAAAGAGGGTGCAAGGGTGAGGTAGGAAAAAGGGCATTATATACTTCCCCTTTTTAAATGTAGTATTTAAAATCAATACTTTCCAATACACCTGGTTGAGATGATGAATATAGGATGACTTAGTTGATAATATCTGACTCTGGTGTGTGTGTGTGTGTGTTTGTGTGTGTGTTTGTGTGTGTGTGTGCGCGCGCATGTGTGTGTGTTTGCCGTGCTGGGGATAATATCTGAATCCATAAAAATGTACTCCTGTGGTATGATATTGATTGTATCTTTCCTTCTCCTTCAGGCATATGAACAAGCCTGAGTTCATAGGAAGGGGGGAAACAACTGCATAGCATTTATGGGTGCCATTCAAAAGACAAATGTGACACTTAGAAGCTTAAGAGGTAAAAAAGAAATATGGCTGCGTGCCACCCTCCTTTTGCCCTTTTGTGGATGTGAGAAAGATGGGAAGCCAACACTCAAGAGTTCCTGCACAACAGAATTTTAGAGACTTGGGGGCCATTGGAGAATATTCAATCTGAAGCTTTCATTTTATAGTTGGAAAAATGGAACCATTAAAATAACCCATCCAAAGCTCACTTTTCCCTTTTCTACGGAGGGAAAGCCACTTATTTTTCATAATGAAATGTCTGAGCTGTGTTGGCTTTAGTTACCTGATCTTTGGGGCTTCACACTCAAGCCCGCCACATAAATGCTTCCTTAAATTTTCCTCTGAAACAATATTATTGGCAGAGAAAAGGGAGACCTTGGGAGAAGTTTTCAACTTTATCTTGAAAATCTACATAAATTTTTAACTTTACTTCATGATACAACTGTGCTTGTTTTAGTTTAAAATCACCAAATCTGTGGGTAAAACTCCTGTTCCAGGAAGACATGTCATCTTTGTCCTGTTCTTTTATTTAACAAACATTTATTGATAACCTTTTATCTGCTGAGAACACAGTAGAAGTCACTGCTTCTCTTGGCACTGACAATATAATCACACAGCACATAATTATAAATAATTATACAAAGACGGGGAAGGTGTACATCTAGAAAGGAAAACTAAGCTGGCCGAAAGGATTAGGAAAACCGATGTTTGAACAAAAAATTGAGTAGGAGGTGGATTTGAATACCGCCTTGCTCAAATTCATTGAGGAGAGCCACGATATAATTTTTCACACTGGTTTTTGCTGAAAGATGATCTTTTGTAATGCACTGGACTCTTGGGTTTTTTTTTCCTGAATATAATTGTATTACAAATAAAAATATCTTGTTTAAAATATTTGTTACTCTGGATTTTTAGCACTTTTCCCTCCCATTATCCTATTAGTTGTTTAGGTGTGAGGTCATCAATCCTAGTGCATGGACATGAGGGTGATCCTAGATTCTAAGATGGGCAGGGAAATAACCCAGAAGTAAGAATTCTAGAGATGCCCTTAAAAATATAACTTGGTTGCTTAAGTAAGAAACTCAAACCTCTGGTTCTAATTCTTAGACTCTTTAAAATTCATACTCTGCCTTTCCTTCCCCCTCTCTACAAAATGGAAATGGAACAATGGAGTTGACTAGTAATTAATTTTCTTAGGTACAAATTTCACTTGGCTTTTTTGTCCTGACCTATTATTTAGTTAAGGAGACCAAGTTTTCAACTAATAGTGAAGACTATTTTTTGTTTGTTTATTTGTTTTGTTTTTTGGCCAAAGGTCCTAGATTTTTATTAATTTAGAAAATGAGTAAAGAATGATGAATAAGCATGGATGCCAATTAGTAGATTCTGTGTTGGGCCTTCACATGGAACCAGATGGTCTAGTGATGCATTGAAATAGGTAATTTACTTCATTTGGAGATCTGGAAGGTGAATAAAGAATTAGATATTTACAACTAGAGTGCATTTACCAAAGTGCTCTAATTTAATACGTTGTTTAAATAAATGAAGAGATAAGTTAAAGGACTAATTATTTTTATTCAGCTGGGCATAATTTGAAATCTTCTTCAGGATGGAGCCTGCAAGATAGCTATTATGGGTAGCATATCTGCTTTCCCCCAGCATTCACACTTTGAAGCTCTAACCCCCGATGTGATGGTATTTGTAGGTGGGGTCTTTAAGAGCTGATCAGATTAAAAGAGGTCAAGAGGGTGGGGCCTCTATGATAGAATTAATGTTCTTATAGGAGAGGAAGAGACCAGAACTTTCTCTCTGTTTCTGCCATGCAAGGACACAAAGAGAAAGTAGCTGTACATCCTTGGTAAATATTATATTGATAGATTTTGGACAAGTAACAAAGAGGAAAGATTATCAAACCATGTTCTTCAACAATGAATTGATGCAGTCATTATAAAATAGTATTTTGTACAATAAATAAAAAAGTCAGAATTCCTTATAAATAATTTGGGGTATTTTGTTTGTTTTTTCATATTTTTTCTCTTTTATACTTTTATTGGTACACTATAGTCCCACATCATAATGTAGTTCACAGTGATAGTGACACACATGCACACAGCACTTGGTGGGTTTTGCCCCTGCTCCCTCCCCACTGCCCCCTTCTCCATACAGAATATTGAGATTGATATCGGTATTCTCACATAAGCACATAATGTCAATGCAAGTGATTACTTCATTCATTCTCCCTTCCCCCTCTCCCCTTGTTCCTCTAGACCACCTCCCTGGCTCCATCGTTAACCAAAAGGTTGGTGGTTCAAGCCACCCATGAACACCACCTGCTATTATACATAATTTTGTAAAAAAATAAGTTTATAATCTCTAAAGGCCGGGGAAATAATGGCAGAAGAAGATTTCTTGTATTACAGAAGAGCATTTGTGTATAGTCTTAATATAATAAAAATAAAAATTATAATATTTCAATGATCTCCAATAATCACCTTAGCTTTAATCTAGTTTTTCAGAAATAGTTTTAATAATAACAATAGTACTAGTAAAGAATGATAAAAGGGATAGAGGCATTGTAAGTATACCATAGTTTTGTCCCTAGGCAAAACTGTGGTCCCCACAATGCCACATCTATATATTTTTTCACTAAAGAATAGGAAAAGTCATTGTTTAGATATCTGAATACTGATGAAATAAACCTTCCCCTAAGATTGGCCAAAATTTGAATACGATTTGTTAAGATTTTTGTGAGTCTGTCAGAATTCTTAATTGCAGACAACATAACCTACTATAGCTAATTTAAACAAAAATGATATTTATTAAGAATTATTTGATGCCCAGAAAGTAGGACAGTTGGAGGCATAGGCTCTAAACTGCATGTTCCAGAATACCTCTCAGAACAATGCTTCCTAACTGCCTTGGTAAGGAGCTGCTGCCATTAGAATCACACTGTCTCTTCTTCTCCTCAAAGGACACTGATCCCATCACAGGGACCCACCCTCTTGACCTCAGGCATTGCCAGCCCAAGCAGGTCATGTGCCTAGATGCTTCTCTCATGTAGTGCTTTTCTGATCAGTTCCAGATTTTTCTAATTGGTGTTTTCCTAGATGCTGAGGAAACTGGAAAATGTAGTTTTTCGAAATCCTATTTTTGTGTGTGGTGCTGGAATTGAACCCTGGGGCATTCGACCTCCAAGCTATGCCCCTAGTCCTATTTTATTTTTTATTTGGAAACAGAGTCTTGCTAAGTTGATGAGGGTCTCACTAAGGTGCCAAGGCTGGCCTCAAAACTGTGATTCTCCTGTGTCAGCCTCCCAAGTACTGGAATTCCAGGCATGAACCACCATGCCCAGCTTAAAATTCTATTTCAAAAAGGAGAGATTCAAATATGTGTAGCATTATCAAAACATAGGAAAGATGTCCAAAATTTCTGAGTAGCTGTAAATGACTAATATACTCTTCAATAAAGATTTGGGGAAATGAGTATCCTTATGTAATAATGATAGCAGTTTAAAGATTTTTAAATGGCAATTTTTGGTACCAATGACCATTTTAAATGCATATTTATTATGACTAGCTCTTTTACTGCATTAAGTCTATCCTGCAAAAAAATACATATATCTTTCCAAATACATGTAAAAGATGTTTGTAACATTAGAAGTAGTCAACATTAATTAATGCCAAGCATAATTCTATAGGTTTTATATATTCTACCTACTTATACCATAACTACATCTAGAAGGTAAGTATCATTAGTATTCCTATTTGATTGGAGGAAGCAGGATGCCTGGAGAGGTTAAGCAACTCAACTATGGTCACACAATCAATAAGTAGGAAGAAGATCTTAATTGCCCATCAATATTAAAATAATAAACATTGTATTTTATCCAAACTAAGAAACTATGCTATTGTTAAAAAATAAGGTGAACCTTTTTATGCTGTCATGCATAGATATCTAAAATATTACACAATAAAAAGTATAACCTCATCTATATAAAAGAGAAATGTGTACTTATGCACACATTTGTGGATAAATGCATAAAAAGAGAGAAGGGTTTCTCTAAAATTCTGACGGTGACCAGTTACTCCTAGTAATGGAGGAGACAGAGGCATGTTTCTGAATTAATTTCTATATGGAAATGCATTCTCCTATTTCATATATGATAAACCATTTTGATTCTCAAATTTCCCCAAACATCAAAAGTCAATTTGAGGGAAAATCCAGAAGTTTGGAACTTAAGCATTCATGCCTCACTATTCACACGTATTCTGGGTATGAATAGTTTTAATTTGTTTTTTTTTTTTGTTTTTATTTTATTTTAGTGTAGTTTTAAAATCATATCACATGGCTTGGGAATTTCTCTAATGTTCATTAAGAGAAATACTCAGCAAAATCCTAATGCCTTTGCCCCTAAAGCAAAGGTCTGTAGTGGAATACCGCTTCTCAAGATAGCCTGACCTGGGTCCTTTGTGAGTTAGCTCTGGTAAAGCTGCCCCAAGGTTCTGAAATATAGCCTGGCCTCTTGGCTGAGAACTTCTCATCATACTGCTATGTTACATGGGTGACCAGGGATGATGATTTTAAGTGGGTTACTGACTCCACATAACATCACCCTGATCCACAGGGACCGAGGTATTGGTGAGGTGGGAGCAGGTGCTGACTCATCCCCTTTTATCACCACCAGTTTTATCCCTAGGACAATGTAGTATATAGAGATCACCTAGTGTCTTAGCATTCTCACGGCTATATCCAAAACGACTGACTCCACAACTTAGAGGAAGAAAGATTCATTTGCTCGTGGTTTTGGGAGATTTTGGAGTTCAGTCCATATGAGGCCAGCATCTGCGGAGCTCAAGGCATGGTGGTGGAAAGTGGAGAGAAAGAGCAAGTGTGCAAGGCTTTGCTCTCACATCTTGGAGGCCAGAAGCCAGAGTGAGAGCAAGGAGAGGAGGAACCAAGGCTGAAGCCGCAGGGACCTATCTTCTCTGGCCATGCCCTACCAGCCCAGGTCACCATCCAGATAAATCCATTATAATGGATTCATCCACTGCTAAGATTTCAACCAAGCCCTGCTTCCAACATTGCTCCCTGTTTCCATGAGGGTTAGGGGGGAATTCTATTTCCACACCATTACATTTTGCCCCGGCCCACTAGTCCTCATGGTCATTTCACAATGCAAAATGCATTTAGTCCATCTCCAAGAGTTCCCATAGTCTTAACAGTTCCAGCATCACTCAAAAGTTCCAAAGGCCAAAGTCTCCTCTGAGCCTCAAAGTGAACTCTTGGCTGTGAGCCCCTGTCAAAGAAAATGAAAAGCAAATTACATACATAAAATGTACCATGGCAAAGAGTAAACATTTGCATCCCCAAAGAGAAAAATAGGGCCACAGAAAGAAGGAATGGTATAAAAACAATATTAAAATCCAGTAGGTCAACGGGCTAATCCTGCAGCTTCATTTCTGGCATTCAGAGCACATGGCAGAAAGCAGGGATCTCCAGAAGGCCTTGGTAGCCCCACCCTGGCCGGGCTTATTGCAATGGGCAGCATACTGGTTTTTCCAACCCTGCTCCACGGTTCACAGCTTGTAGCCTTTCCTCGCGTTTGTTCCATGTTTCTGGTATTTCTAAATCTGGATTTTTTTCTTGCAACCTTGGCTTCACCCTCACAGCTTCACAACTTGCCCCATTTGGGCCTGCTTGCAGGGATTCTGACCCTGCCACATGTTGCCTGGCTCCCCAGGCCTTCCTTTGAAATCTGGGATGAGGCCTCCATGACCCCTTTTTTCCAGCAAAGCCAGCATTACGTTAGTGCTGAGATGGAGCACCAACAGAAAAGGTAGTCACGCCCTCTGTATCATTGCCGCTGGACCCTTTTCAATCATAGATGCTGGTCCCACCTCCATCATGACCATCACCGGCCCTACCGCCATCATGGCCAACACTTCCCCCTTCCTTATTTCCTTCCACAGCACCATCTCTCTGGGCCCCAGTTTTACATATATCTTTTTGGCCACGCTGCAAATCTATAAAGTCTCTCTGTTTTACTTTCTGCTCCTGTAATTTGGTGTACAATTTGCTGAATGTGGGCATCAATATCCATGATGCAGTTTGGATACTTTGCTGTTTTGAGATTTCCTCCACCAGTTTAATCAGTCCATCATCTTTAAATTCTGTCTCACACAAAGTTTCAGGACACGAGCAAAATGCCAGTAAATTCTTTGACAAAATGTCATACACATGGCTTCTACTCCATTTTCCTATGGAGTTTTCTTTGCCCTCCAAAATCTCCTGAGCAAGAGTTTCTACCACTCACCTTTCTAGCCACATTCTGGCCCTTCCGATTTCCTCTCACAAAACAGTTCCGAAGACTCACAGTCTACATGGTCAAACTTAGATGTATCTGTGACTCCACTCCTCTGGGTACCAATTTCTGTCTTAGCATTCTCATGGCTATATCCAAAACCGACCTCACAACTTAGAGGAAGGATGATTTATTTGCTCATGGTTTTTGAAAATTTTGGAGTTCAGTCCATATGAGGCCGGTGTCTACAGAGCTCAAGGAATGGTGATATAAATTAGAGAGAGGGAGAGCTCAAGGCTTTGCTCTCACATCTTGGAGGCCAGAAGCCAGGGGTGACAATAAGGAGAAGAAGAACCATATATAACCCCCAAGGCTGCAGCTCCAGGGACCCACCTTCTCCAGCCACACCCTACCAGCTCAGGCCACCACCCAGATAAACCCATTAGAATGAATTATAACCAAGCCCACTTCCAACATTAACTTGTTTCCATGAGGGCTAGGGGACATTCTATTTCCAAATAACTATATCTAGGGGGCTTATTTATGAAACAGACTCCTGAGCTCCATTCTCCAGACTGATTCAATAGGTCTGGGGTTGAGCCCAGTATTCTGCATTGTTAATAGTCTTCCAAATAATGTAGGCAGCCACACATCTCTTTTCTCAAAGAAAGAAAGAAAGATGTCCACCTACTAATAATCCCGGGGCTTTATGAATATGTTACCTTACATGGCAAGAGTCTCAGAGAGAGAGAAATGCCATAGGAAAAGGCTTGACTGGCAATTACCATCTTGGAAGATGAAAAGGGGCCACAAGCCAAGACATAAAGGCAGCCACTAGAAGCTAGAAAGAAAACAGTTCCGCCCTAGAACCTCCAGGAAGGAACATGGCTCTGCCAATACTTTGATTTCAGTGGAGCGAGACCCATTTATGACTTCTAACCCCTAGAATTGTACATGTATACAATGGAATTTTACTCAGCCATAAAGAAAAACAAAATTGTGTCATTTGCAGGAAAACGGATGGAACTAGAAAATATTATTATAAAAGGCAAGGTTTCTATGTCTTCTCTCATACGTAGAAGCTAGGGAGAAAATAGGAAACAAAAGGAACATCAGAAAAATGAGGAAAGAGTACAGTAGAATAGTGGAAGGAGACAGGGGTGGAAAGTGCAGAGGGGAAAAAGGAAGATTGAGGAAGAAAACAGTTCAAATAATGCTATGTCCATACATGAAAGTATCTACCAATCTCACTAACATGTATGAGGAAGGTGGGGGAGCAGGGTAGAATCTGGAGGGAAACACACCAAGTGGCTTATGCATGTATGTTTGCATCACTTTGAATCTCATTATAATATATAATTACAATCCACCAATAAGCATTAAAAATATTGTAAATTATGTTGTTTTAGCCACTAAATTTGTGGTAATCTGTTACAGCAACAATAGGAAACTAATATATATGAATTTCTGATAAAGGTCCTTTGTCCTTCTTCTCTGCACTGTCTTTGTCATTTCTTCCAATCTCGTGGCTTTGTGTGTCATCTTTATTATGCCAAAGATACCAAAATTTAAACTCTTTGCAGGACCTCTCTCTTGAACTCCAGATTCACATATCCAATTGCTTACTCCTCCTCTCCATTTAAAGTCGTATTGGTTATCTTTGAATTTCTACAATGAAATACTTGAGGCAGCTAGCTTTATAAGAGAAAATGTTTATTTGGCTCATGGTGTTGGAGACGGAAAGTCCATACAGCATGTTACAGGCTCTATGGTGAGGGCCACCTGTTGGCTGCATCATCTCACGGCACTGGTAGCAATAGGGGTGAGTGTGTGAGCAAAAACGTAATTAAATCTCGAAACAGGAACACTGAGGGCTGGGGTGGGCCAGTCTCAGGCTTTTATAACAGTTATCTCCGGGAAACTACCAAGGAGTTATATGAGAACCACTTTATGCCTCAAAACCCCAAGGACCTCTCAAAAGGCCTCACTTCTTTTTTTTTTTTAAGTATCACAAAATTTGCCATTTTATTTTTTTTCCCTTTATTTTTTTTAATGTGCTTTTATTGGTGCATTGGAGTCTTACATTGCAATGAATATCTATTTGATGTTAACATACATGCACACAGCTCTTGGTGCCCCCCCGCCTCCCCCCACCCGTATGAAGTACCAAGAATGATGTTGGTATATTTTCACATGTACATGTTATTTATGATAGTAATTCCATAATTCCCTTCTTTCTTGCCCTCCCCCTTCCCTTGTACCACTTCCCTTGTTCTGTTGAGGGTTCTCCATTATCAACCAGAGTCCCTTGTGTGACCCTACTACCCCTTAGGTTGCGCATATTAATGAAAACATATG